>QHHH01000008.1:0-124614 GCA_004367485.1 Fusarium citri | reverse complement strand
CAGACATTTCATTTCTGTATCTATCCTATCCTTCACTTCAACTATTTGTGAATGAAGAGTTCCGTGACTCTTCTCTGCGTTTGCTGTGGTTACACAGAAGCACCTTGCCATGCTTTGCCCCGCTAGCCATTGCATTGCATACATTACCATTCAAACTACTCTCTATCACAGTTCCTGAATTAATTATTAAATACGCGCATCATGCGCTGTAGATTTCCTGGAAGTGTTTGTCAGTCTCAGTCATATCATAAGACGGTATCTTGCAGCCTCCCACCTCTAGTTTTCACACTTACACAACTCAATTGGCTCAATCAGAGACAATATGTCCAACTTGCATAACAATTGTTCCAAAATATGCACCTCGATTTTGCGGTGAGGACAAGACATTAGTCAGTTATTCAATAGACAGGCTCTAAGCTGAGCTGAGGCTCGGCACAACGCATTGTCTTCTCCTCTCTCTGCCTGTACAACAGAACCTCTGCAATCAAGGGCACGAACGCCATCGACATCTCACCGCAGAAACGACGAGGGCACGTGGGAAAGGTATCTCGAGTCTGAGTCTGAGCCTGAGCCTGAGCCTGAGTCTGAGCCTGAGTCTGATACAGATACAAACTCTCTAAATAGAACATGTCTACTTTGAGGTGATTGACAGAGTACATGATTGGCCGAGGATGGACTGCTTGCACCACCTCGTATTGAGATTGCCTCTCCTGAAGAGCTGATAGAAACCCTTGTATACGCCAGCGAACCGTTGATCTTGGTTTATAAAGAGCAGGCATGAGAACTCCAGGTCAACCATTCCCATGGGCCTCGTCGACGTCATGAGTCTAGACTATCTCCCCGGCTGTATCATGTTCCGTATATGCCATCCATCATCTTCCTCGTCCAGGTCATCACATCACATTACATTACACAAGTTGAGATTACTCCGAGCCCATATCCTATGGTCTCTCCCGTTTCCACCTTGGTGACTGCAGCTTCCCCGGGAGACCGGATTACACATTCGAGTATATTTCCGCAACAGGAGTCATCTCTTTGGAGACGTGTGACATAGTGGTCAAAGGACCGATAGCTATTCAAGTACTGTGTTAGCAGTCTCATCCTTGATGGTGTTATGGACAACTCCCCTTCCAAAAAGAGGGAATTCAAGTCTTGTCTGAAATTAAGATGAATGAATGGATACTCACAAAAAATAACAAAAGATTAATGTTTTGCCGTCAGCAAGACTCGAACTTGCGTTTTCAGTGCTTCGAAGAGCCACAAACTGATGTACTGACCCCTATACGATGACGGCTTATCGGGTTTTTGATGGAGACTTGACTCCATATTTTGACCTATACCCTCTATACGACAGAGCCCCACTAAACAAACCACTATCAAACATCGGTCCCAACACCACAAACAAGTTCAGCTCTCCACGAGACGGCAGCCAATGGTCCCTTTCGTATGTATCTATCCTTCAGCAGATCTCATCAGTCTGTTCCATCATGGCACTATTCCATGTTCATAGATATCACGGCTCGCAAGTCGCCAAGGAATACAAATGCAGTTGCTTCCAGAGCATTAGGATTAACTAATGAGAAAGAAAAACGCTGTCTAGCTGCTGAGAAAACACTAAATTACAGACTGCCTTTACCGGGTATAATCAGATACCATTCCCGATCCGAAACTCCGTCCCCTTTCCGCGAGGTCCAGTCTTTACTAGATCAGTCCATTCCACCCTAAGCCTTTACTCTCAACCCACGTATGGCCAAGAAGACAAAGGAACAGACAGCAGAGAAAGAAAGCAAAGAAGATGAGAACCATTCTAGTTTATGTGGAAGTGGCCCTTTTCCTGTCTAACACAAAAGTGCCGTGTCGCTGAAATATCGTCTGCCAAAACGGCCTTCCTTCCTGCGCCTATAATGCAGAAACTCTGTGCCTCGTAATTAGGCCCAGTAAACTGCGCAATCATATAGCAAACGATGGTACTATAAGCATGTTGTCGTGGGGGGTTCAACGCAAGACTTTGTCCCTTGAATGTTTCGATCAAACAACGTTTGTCAAGTCAGCCTCATTATACAGCAGGATCCATTGAATACCATGTATTGACGTTAGAAGAATGATGGCTTCGTCAGAACGCGGTACTCGACGTAGTCCTCGCCATCGATGTTGATGATGGTTCCTTGAGATACCAGCTTCCCAACAAAAGGACCATTGGCCTTGCGCTCGTATTTGATTCCGCCATGCATCTTTGCGTCGTCGTTGCTTGCCCTCGAGTATCGCATACTCTCCTGGCTAGCCCATACCTTGTTGAGGCGCTGCATTTCAAGGCTTTCGTGAAACTGTGGACGACCGTTGGAGGCTAGACTGGGAATCTGAGCAGCGGCTTGGGCGGCTGCTTGGGCGGCGGCGGCTGCTGCTCGCTCACGGTTGATGGCCTGGGTGTGAGCACGCTCCTGGGCTTGTTCCACTCGCGCGATCTCGCGCTCAGCTAGAGCCGATGTTCGTTCTAGAGCATTAGTGCTCTGCTGTGTCCTGCCCGTGATCGGACGAGTCGGTTGGGACTGCTGAATGGCATCAATCTCAATGGGTGCTTGACGAGTTGAACGGCCTTCAGCTCTGGCTGCTTCTACACGACGACTTTGGCGGGGGTGTTGGCGGATTTCGTCACCGGACCAGCTTGGTTTTGATGGTTGTTCTGCTTCCTCGCCAAACTCTCCAGGAAGACGAGGTAAAGCGGGTGCAATTGACAAAGGGGCGGGAGCTTTGTAGTTGGTGCCTGCAGCTCTAGACTGTGCCTCGGATACCGCCTTGATCTCGTTTGCTATTCGTTCCTCGGCTGTTTCTCCGCGATCGAGCTGCCATTGACGCACACGACAATACTCTTTAATTTCGTTTCTCGCAAGATGCACCAGATGCTCCTCGAAGTTCACTTCTTCGTATGATATCCACAGAGCACCAGCCCCTGGAGGAAAGTTGCTGTCAACAAATCGTCCGTCAGGTGTTTCTCGTACTAATTTCACTCGGAACATATCGTTTTGACCCAAAATACCATATACCGCGTGGCGATCTTTGACATCGGGCTCTGCAGACTTGGCCCATGTACCAAGAAGAATTCGTGTCGGTCTAGTGCCGGGGAGCGGGTCAATAACGTTTCGTACAGGCTGTGGTCCACCAGGTGCTGGTTGGATGGGGGTATGTTCAACCACAGGACCATTTGATGGAACAGTATTGGCAGGAGCGAAACCTCCGCTGGTCCTCCGTCGCTTCGCGTCGCGATTCGTCTGCAAATGCTTAGGAAGTTCGACGCCATAAGCGATTTGGGGTGGGTTTGAGTTGTTGTCGGTGACCGGATTCGATTTGACACGACGAATGGCTTCCTTAACTGCATCCAGCTCTGCAGCCGTCCGCTGGGCCTCGGCCTGTTCAATACCTACACTGCTGGTGCGAAGTTTGACATACTCTTTAACTTGCAGGTGGTCCAAACCGACAAGGTGTGGGGAAAACACAATCCTCTCAAACGTCACCCAGCTTCCACCAGGTCCCGGAGGCAGTGGATATTCTTCTGGCATAACATCTCCAGATCTCGTGACACCCTGTATACGAGTACGGAGACGTTCGCGAACGTCTATGAAGCCAATAACAGCATGTTTGAGCTCTTCAGTAGGAGCTTCCGAATCTCTCCAGTAGCCCACGGTAATGCCTTTGACGTTTCCTGTGCTAGAACGAGCCGGTTTCGTCTTTGTGGTAGGTGCAGAACTCTGGCGGTCGTCCGCAATAATTTTTCTTTCGCTCAAATCGTGGAAAATCGAGGTTCGCTTCCGCTTGGGGTAGTGTGAAGTAACAGGCTCATCGTCAGCATCAACCATCGTCTCATCTTCGGCATCAGATGCAGGCCGAAGAGGTGACGACTTTCGTGTACCATTGGTACGTGCTCCTACTATGATTTCGTCCTCAAGTTCATTGAAGTCGACACCAGACGGCGAGTGTACGGTGCTTGCTGGATCACTAAGCTCGCTTTCAACCTCGGCATCGCCAATCGAGGCCTTACGACCATTAATGGGTCTGCAAAGACATGTTAGTTGTGATCTTTTTGAGCTAGCGATGTAACTAAGCGACAGAGTAAACGAAAGCATGCATTAAAGGGAATGGCAGTTGCTAGATTTAAGTAAGGAGTAAAACATCCAGCCACTTGATGAGTGTGAAGTGAAACCCAGGAAAGAAGGGCATAACTCAAACAAGTCGTGTAATCAGCAGTCGTTCTGGTGAAGGCCTGACGTGGCTGCAGGGGATAGATAGTCGCCAATACAAGTGTGGTAAAGATGACGAATCTGCAGGGACTAGGATGCGGCACTGAACGGGAAACGGGAAGGGAAGGAAGTTGGGATACCTAAGGACTCTCGCAGATGACATTGTATGGCAGCCTGGGGGGTGTATTGAATGGTGTTGTCATCAAAGTTCCTTCTGTGGGTTTGTAGGAGAGATGAAAGAAATCATAGAAGAGTCGATACCCAAGTTATGCTTCGGGTTCTATGAAACAAAGCATATGAAGAGAGCAGAGAAATTAAGAAGATCATCCAGAAAGGAGATCGAAGCATTGTCAAGGAAAGAGGGTGGAGTTGGGATGAAAGAGGAAGGAAGGCATAATGATCGCGACTGCCTATTGTCATTGAATGAATAGGAAGGGAGACAATTGTAGTGCAGGTGCAGGCAGTTGCAGTTGCAGTAACACTGACAGACAACCTGTGATTCAGCCTTTTCAAACAATAGAGTGCAACATTTTGGCTTGACATCCATGGCTTCCATGCGCAGATTAACATCAAGTCGATTGTTCCTCAAGTTGCGGGCGCTCGTTGATTGAGAGTCTTGGTCTCGCTGAAGGAATCATGATGAGATGCATCCAATACGGACACAGTCAGGCCAGATGCAGTCAACAACACAACACAACATGACATACGGATACAACCCTTGGTATTGACAAATTGGGCAATGCCAGCTAACTTTAGGCCGTGACCCTTGCCAGAGCCACGCCGCTCATTCGTTTACTCGCACAATCACTTGACTGGCCGAGAACGCGAGTACATCATGGCGAAGCAACTGAAAACAACAATATCGTGATGGTGAAATAATAGAAGAGCATTGAATAGTGAATAAAACATGACTTTACTTGCCTTGGAGACGGGCTTCTGGCAGTGGCGGCGGCGACAGCAGGAGTACTTGCAGCAGCAACTATTGGCGATTTCGACTTGCCATTAACAGTACTTGTCGATGGAACAGACGGTGAAGGTGCGCGGTCCTTGGCATTGGCAACTGAAGCTAAAATCGATCCTGACGGCAATGGGGATCGCGACATAGTTGGCGTTGCAGCTTTGGGCTCAGAAGTCGAGGGAGGAGCCGGAGGAGCATTTGCGATCGCGCTACCAGGAGCTGGACTCTTACTCTTGACAGCTGTAGCGCGGGTAGAAGGGGAGTCTGGTGTAGGGACATGGGTTGGAGATGCAGTTCTCGAAGCAGCAGCTTTGGGAACAGCAGTCGATGAGAGCGCAGGCGATATGGGCTCAGGTGGCGCAACCGGCCTGGGCTTGTCGTTGTCGACGTTTTCCATGACGCGACTTGAAGAATACCTGATCTACCGATGCTGGAACGCGAAATAAGTATTGTCGAGCTAGTAAACTTTGGTAGTGTTGAAGGGGAAAACAGAGATAGACTCTGGATTTTGGGGTTGTATAAAATAGAAGGTAGAGAAGAAAAAAAGTGTATGGCGCGTTGCCGATTAGGTACCTTAGGTGATAGGTAAAAGGTAAAAGGTAAAAGGAAGGAACTGCGCGGTAGGTAGGTAGGTAGGTACCTAGGTAGGTTTGTCGGTCGCAAGTTGCCAGTTGCCAGTTGATGAATTATAATCCAGTCGCCTTTAGTAAAGTGGTTAGTGCTACTGCGCAGCACTGCAATGCAACTAGTCAAGTCGAGTCGAGAACTAATAATTAAGTATGGCCACCTTTTAGTTAACTTAGTCCCGATGGTTAAGGCAATAAGGTAATAAATAGGCAGGTTAGGTCAGGTCAGGTCAGGTAATAAGTTCAAGAGTGGATGGCCGGTGCAAAAGCAGGAATGGAGAATCAAGACCGACACCCTGGTTGGTTGAATATCTGGTTTCTGGAATCTTAAGCCGGGGGGTTGAGTGTGAGGGCTAAAAACGATAAGCGCAGTTCAAATCAACTTGGCAGATAAACTGAGCATACAATAGAAAGAAGAGGGGATAAATAGAGAGAGTTAACAAACACGTAACTTTAGTGGTTACGTGATTATCGAGGTTGAGTTCAAATGCCTCAACCAGGTAAAGTGTAAGTTGAAGAGTTGAATTCTAAATAAATTGGGGAAGTTTAAAGTAAATGATGGATAGTCTGAAGAGGGCAATAGAAAAGGAAAGGGATAAGGTCACTCAACTACGGATAACGGAGGAGAATAGAATCCAATGTGATGGGGCCTGTCCTGCCCTGTCCTGTCCTGTCCTGTCTTGTGGGGCATGTGCAAAGCTAAGGCGAGAGTCAACTACGTAGGTAGTAATTGTAATTGCCAGGGAAGACACAACAAGAGATTGGATTGTGTGCTGTGCTGTACAAATCAAAAGAGGAAATAGACTAATACTTTAGACGGACGTCCTAAACTACCTAGATATAAGGGTTAAATGAGCAACAGTCTTCCTGATATAAGGTACCTGAATATCCTTCATCAGTGTTAATTGACGCTATGTACAGAGTAGTATTAACAGAGATCAGATCAGACAAGGTACTTAAGTTAGTGTTTTAGTCACCAAGGGAGGTCAATCAATCACTGAGAGATTGGCTTATTTGTGCCCCTCTCAATCGCTGCTGTGAATCGTCTTCAACATACCTAGACTCCCATTCTTCATTGGGCGTTATGATAATAGAGATTTGCAGCATCAACCTGGCCAATCCTAATTGGTCCATGCCACTCTCCAGCCTTGATTCAACATCACGCTTAATTGCCCAAGACTGGCAATAATAGCAAATCATCAGAACCAGGCGATACTTCATCATTGCGCTTATGGGATAGATAGAGCTGCAACTGTATGGTTGGGGAAAAGTGTATTACAAACAGAAGAAGCCAAATGTGCTCAGCCATAAGATATGGGCGCACAATCAGTCGCCCTCGTCAACTGTAACTCCTCCCAATCCCGCACTCTTTCAATGCTATATCTATGCCTTCTTGACAACTAAACTGTTCTCCTCGACTCTCCTTTCCTGCTGTTGTCAATGTTAGTAATGGACAGTCATGAAACATCCCATCCCATAGGTGGACGCTTTCGACCAGCTCATGCAATACTACACACACTCCCTACCACTTAAAAACACCCCTATAGGTTCATTGTCCCTCACAATGGGAAACCTCAGATAAGCTGTTGTCGAGGTCCCGACTCGATGCAACTCGATATGCCGATACAACTCTAAACAGCAAGTCCTTGCCCTCCTGTCAAACTCTGCTCTGTCGCGTCCCCTCACAACTCAACTGAGTCTGTGCCTCCTCTCTAAGCTTCCCCTCACACTTGATCGAAGTTATGTATGTATGCAGTTAGTTGTCAACTCGACACCGCCTACACAACTCAATCACAAGTGATCAACAAAGGTGAGAAAGGCGGAACAAGGCTTAGTTAGACTTGGTAAGTGCCAAGGATACGAGATTCCAAATCAAGCAGTGATACAATACCTCGTCCTCGTTCTCCTACCACTCAGTACTCCTAACTTGATTCACCATCTTGTGACTGATCGCCTCAGCCATTCTGCAGTGCAGCACATCGCAACACCGCCTCTTAGCAGCAGCGCCAAGAACGGATTGGGCTTTGATGGCGACCATGATTCCACTATGGACGGATTGAATCAATAGTCACAAGCCTCAATCTGGGCAATCAATCGATGCATGGTATATAAAGTCACCGACCTTTCTCCTCACTCGATCTTCCGATTTGTATCACAGAAATTACTCTCAGTTCGGCATTTATTAAACTGAAACCTTGAGTTGTGGCTACATTCAAAGTCAAAGCATTGATTTAACAACTCTGAAGCCGCTCTGTTACAATGCCGGAAAGGTATACACGCCAGTACTTCTGTACAGATACAATGGAATACTGTATCCATACATTACATATGATTATGATGACATATTCTTCCCTTTCTAACCAATCAGATAGTATTGTCTTGTTGCAGGTAACTGCAGTAGCCAATCATAGCTGTTTATGTTTCTGAGGGAAAACTGCAATCTCGCTCGCAACTTCATGGTTCAATTACCATCCCGCCCTTATACGCACGCCCTATCTAGAGCTGATGCACGCCCTTGATTCCAATTGCTCCCCTTCTTTGTCAACAACTGAAGTTCTTTCAGGCTCATTTTCCTGCTAGAGTCGTCAACTCACATATCTCCGATTATTCGTTCCTTATGTCTTGACACGAACCCTTCTCTCATGGACTATCCTTGAACTCCTAACCTCAGTGACCGTGCAGTTGTCAACTTCAATGACAACTCAGAGAATGAAGACAGCCAACATCCGTATTAACCTCATTTCACCGCGAAACTGCCGAGTGAAACTAAAAAAAATAAAATAAAAAGGTACCAACCGTGAAATCCCATACATCAACAGCACAGCTCGTTTCGGTGCCAGGGCTAAACCGGATAAATAAACCCATGCCGCTACAGATACAACGCCCGCTCTTGTCTTCAACTCACGAGATTATGCCAGGTCGACTAACTTCTCGTCAGCGTCTCTCTATCAGGAGGTCGCCGAAACAGTCAGTCAATCGAGATATTGTCTATTCATAAGTGCTTACGGAAGAAATTGAATAACATGAGGCCCTTGTCAGACAGGCTCTTTACCAATGGCGTAAGAGCACATAACTCGTATACCACTCCTCTGTTCGAGGACATGCTCACATTAATCAGGTTTCAATCAGAATTAACCTAATCATTCACAGCAACACTCCTGGAAAGACTCACGGTACCCAAGAGTTACTACATGACTCAGTAGTCACCAGATTCAGTCGTCAAAGTTTCCTTATCCAGCCTGGGACATTAAATCTGACGCCAACCAACTTTGGGTCTCCACGATCGACCCATTTCTTTTTTTCTTTCGCCCACCCAAGTCAAGTCCCGACAGTTCAATAATCCCTGTCCAAATTATAATTAAAGAAAATTTCTGGGCAACTTTCTCTCCTTCTCCTGCTTTGAGAGCAGCCGACGTAACCCGCTGTGACGTTGGTGTATCTCGTTGGCTCCTTGACGCGGTACTAATGTATTTGTAGTTGCTGTGCCTCTTCTAGTTATGCAAGTCTCAACCTGTGAAATCTTATTGTCGCGAGCGGTTTAGTCTTGATAACTCATAGTTACGCCAATTACTGCCTTGCGTTGTTATTTATTATTATTATGCTTGTCCGGGTTTCGGTGTGCTCGTACCGTGTGTTGTGAGATGTTTCCCTCTGATAACTGAGTTCCCTGGAGTTGTAAGCCAATACCCAAACGTGTCTCGGAATAATCGTCTGCGATTCGCCTCCTGTTGGAACAAACACGCATTCCTTTCGGTCTCTGGCACAATCCACACGGTCTTTGTCCATTGAAGTAGCTCTGGCCCGAAGCTTTGAAGGTGATCCGGCTGAGATGTGTTGAAAATGTGTTGTTTGTGGAATAGCTCCCGGGTAGCACCAAGTTGCGACTGGTTGAGCTCGAAACATGTGAATCATTCAATGTTCACAGGTGACAGTTAGCTCATTGGTGCAGGAAGTACTATGGAGGACTAGCTTCAGGCTGTATGTTCCGGATGTGCGTTCTGTGATGATAGCTTATGGTGATGGATTACTGACTGCCATGGACTACTGCTCAGCAGGAACTCATCAATAGCAAGGAACAACCGAAGTTGGACTTCAACTACTTTCGAACAAGTACAGGTTGCGTTCTTCATAATACTTACAAGCGGACTGACCTTTTAGTCCCTATACAAGAACAGTTAACCCTACTAGACTATCTCTCGCTAGTTGCTCAATTTGCCAACGCAGCAGAAGTTGTAAGCCAACCAGATCATTCCGACTATCACTCCAACATCAAACACAACACACGTCAGCTCGACTACTACATCATCAAACACAGTAAAACACGAGCGTAATGTACTTAAACATCTGACGTCAATTCATCATTCATGTTATGGTATTGATGCCCTCACTCTTTGACCCGGCACTTTATCGTCCTCGTCCTCTTCCACGACCTCTACCCCTACCACGTCCCCTACCACCACCACGGCCCGTCTTCTTGCCGCCTCTCTGTCCGCCCCTGTTGTCAAATCTTTCAAACAGTCTCTCCTCTCCAAATGCTCCCTCTCCAAATCTCATAAAGTTGACGAGGCCGCGATCCACAATCGCAACCAAGACGTTGCGATGTCCGTGCTTTAATCGCTGATACATTCGTCCAGGGCCCTGCCAGCTCTCATTGGGTGGATCGTAAGGTGTGGATTCCATGAGAGCCTCAATTTCCTCCAGTGTCGGGACACATGTGTCGCCAGCATCAACTACCGCGATGCGGAAGTTGGGTGGTGGGGGGTTCTTCTTTGAGAATGGGGGACCGCCTGATTTCCATACGTGCCAAAAGACTCGGTATGGGTCTTGTGGAGGATGAACCACGGGAGGTGTAGGTAGTGGCTTGTGGCGGGGAAGGATGGCAAGTTGGTCGTAGATAGGTCTATACGCGCGGTATAGACCTGGCTGAACAAGAGGTCCAGATGGGTTTCGTATTGTCTGTGTTTCTGAGCCGAAGAACGAAAACATCCATTGCCATAGAGTCTTAGACTGGGGTGCTGTCGTAGGTGCTTCATAAGGAGGAGCGCGAAGGACATAAAAGCCTGCGCGCTTCAGGTGTGAGTAGACCTGATATTGAGGTAACGTGAGTCTGCCTCTCTCGCCCTCGTTGCCGATAAGAAGTGAGTATGCTGCCTCAAGACTCAAGGGCAGGCCGACATCGTAGTCATCAGGCCCCATGCCGGCTTTCATTTTACCATCGGCATTGGGAAGAATCTCCTCCAGCTGTCGATTGGGCCACCAGAGATCCATAGTCCCTCTCTCTACCAGGTAAAGAGCCTCCTCGGGCAAAAGCCAAAGTCGTCCTGTACCCAAACGCTCAACCTTGCCTGGTATCGCTCTTCCAATGTCCTTCTGCCAAGTTCCGCGCTCATGCTCGATCATGACAACTCTGTCGCGCAACCAAAGCCCCTCTTGCTCGCCAGCCTGCTCTATCTCAGCCCACCAGTCCGGAAAACACCATCCTCGAACCCAAGCATCTTCGCGATGTATCCTTGTGTAGCCAAGCACATTATCCATGACCTTACGGCTCGCTTCGAGAAGACCATCCTGTGCACGGGTGCCATGTGACTCAAAATCCTTCTCGCCCTTTCGAATAGCTTTACTCGAGACACCATGTTTGTCGAACATGGAAAGAAAGAGCTTGTAGTCGGGCGCGTCCTCGTCGGCATCTTCTGCTGCAGCTCCGTTGGTGCCTGCAACAGGCTGTGCTAAGGCATGGGGATTATCGTCGTCGTCAAAAGCCATGATTGGAAATGAGAGAGCAAGGGCTTTGTATGGTTCAAGATGGATATAAGTCGGCCTGGATTATTGTGTATAGCGGCTGAGAATCCTGGTAAAACTTTGGGGCGATTGGCGAGCTTTGATGTTGAAAGATAATTTTCTACATCGATGAAGCATTGAGCTTGATATTTCTTACCCCACCATTACACACAGTGGTACATGTTGATTGATTACAGACATATCTTCAACAACGAATCATCATCGCTAACTTGGCCGAGTGGTTAAGGCGCTGTGTTTAGGTTCTCATCAGAAACCAAACCCGCAGTGGGAAACCGCGGAGGTTCGAACCCTCCAGTTAGCATATAGCGATTCAGTTCATGTTTTTTTTTAATTTTCTTTTTGCTGTCTCTCTTTTATAAAAGCCACATGGGAATAATCTCTTTTCCATGTATCAATCAACTCACGTAGGTACCTGTTGAATTCCACTTGCCTCTTTTAAATCTGGTCACTCTGGAGTCACTTCGGTGGCTACTATCGAGCTAGAATAAAATTATTCAATATCTCATCAATATATTTCATTCATCTCAGTACTACATGTTGAACATATCGATCGTGCACTTGCCCACTGCCTGTGCGTATTCCTTTACCTGAGCCCTCCGGAACGCCATGAACTATGCCCGTTATTACAAGAGTCCCATCCCATCTTCGCCATCTCACATCCCAAAATGCAAACACCCCTGGGTATACTTCAACTGGAGGGCAACCTCGAGCCACTTAGTTCCGTCTTCTTCAGGCCTCGTGTTCATCATGACGTGACCGAACCCTATTCCGGAATACCCTCACGCTCAATCCTGATATGGGAGTTTCTCCCGACGCGGCCTCGGTAGCGGTACTTTGACGCTGAGAACATCTTATCGTCGTCGGATGAGCGTGGCGCAATGGCAAAAGAAACGTTACTTGAAAATAATTCCTCAATCCTTCTGCCCATCACTCGATGAACGGCTTCTTCTGCCCTCCCACCATGCAAAGCCCCAATGCGCGCAATGAATCGCGGTCGTTTGCGAGGATAACAGTCGGCGCGGGGAGCATCGGGTTGTTGGGGTCGACGTGGGAGGCGTCCTTTGCGGCTTGTTCAATGGCATCCATTTCCTCCTTACAGGCTTGCTGGTCGAGTGGGCAGATAACAATCGGTTGTCGTATCGTGACATCTCGAGCACCACTGAGATTAACCTGGAATTGTTAGCACAAACGAGATACGGAAACTACTTGGGCCGTACCTTGATAACCAAGTAGAATTCTATCTTGTAGAGCGTTGAAGTTGTGGTAAAGGACGTAACCTCGTAAAGAGGAAATTGAGGTTTGCCTCTTTTGACAACGCCGTCCGGGTCTCGTAGGTCCTTGGATGGAAACACCAATCCAACGTTGGTAGCGTATCCGGCCTCTGGCATTTTCGTCTTGACCACTTGTACTTGTCTTGAGATTTTGTTGATCTTCTTCGAAGGCTCGTCACCCTCAGGATTATATGTGATTTCCTCCTCGACGGTCAAGGTAATCTTGTCAATTGTCACGCGCTTCGCCTTACTTAGCCAGTCGAGGTTGGGCGATAATTTGATATATACTGTAATGGGATCGCTAGGCCCGTAACTCCACCGCGGTAGGTTGATGCCGAGGTGTACGATATTGTCGTTGGTAACCAGCTTTGATTCAGGCTTGTTGTACATCCCGAAGGTTGATAGCGTATCGTAGCGTTGTAACGGTATCGGGAAAGTGTATTTGTATTGGTTACTGTGGCCTTGTTGAACCGTCACGACGAGCTCGTAGTATGTTTCGGCGGTTCGACTCGGTAGCTGAAGTGACGCAGGAGGAATTCGTCGATTTGACTCCTCTCCACCACGCCCATAAGGGATGAAGAGAACAAAAGGCAAATCCATGGCAATTATCTTCTCAGCTTCTTTGCCAGACGAGCAGCGAAAAAGAAGCTGCTCTTTGCCGACCAGGTCCGTCGTTTCGCGGCGAGGGGCGCCTAGGTGTCGTTTCGCAAGGCTGTCGGCATCGGGGTGTATCGTTTCTCGACGTTGTAAACATATTCGAACAAGGGAGACAGGCACAGGCATCGAAAAGCCCTGACCGGGACGAATCTCGACTTTTCCTTCGATGCGCGGCTACAGAAACCCGTAATGTCAGCATAATGGAGTTTGGCGCACTGAAGATGGGTAAAGCGTAAGCAAAGTAGAGTTGAAATTGACATACCAATGTCGCCGAGATGCCAGGATAGCCCACGAGAAAGCTACTGTTTGGAGGGCCCGAGACCCTCACGCTCGCAGGAGCCGCCATGATTGTACTTTTGCTGATGCAGCGTAATGTCTTGGAGGTATTGTCGAGCCGAGCGTCCTGGCTGAGGTACAGTACCTAGAGGTATCGAGTGGGGGAAGATGACGGCGACGAAGTGGGAGCGGCAACGGAGGGAGTGGCTGGCTGAGCCCCGAAGGCGACGAAAGCGTCGGGCTACGCCAGAGCCGGGGTTCGCAGAGCGTTGTGATGCCAAATTTGAACGTAAATATCGAGGACTGGGCGAGGTAGTGGTGTTCATGAATCAAAGCGTTGTTGAGAGTGGTGTAGCGCAGCCCAGGTAGTTTAGGTGCCTGGTTATGATGGGGGAAAGCTTATGGAGACAAGCCCAGGGCAGCCCAGAACTGCGAAGTACGGCGGAGGGTGCTCGTCTTGGGCCTGTCCCAGGCTCCAACTCCCACTAAAGCACGGTTAAACCGTATTACTCTTAGTAGGTCACCCTGCAGGAAGGTACACTATTCCCAGCGAACGGATTGTTTTTGGAGCAGTGCGTCGACGTTGCCAAGACAGTGGGGGTATGTGACAGTGTTTTGGTCAATAATTCGAGGCACAAGTATGGATGGATGCGTTGGAGAGTCAGGATTCAAAGACGTTATGCTGTCGAGAAGGGCGAAAACATTCCCATGGTGACGTTCAGGACAAGAGAGGGGTTGTGCTAGACGCAAAATGAGTCTGACCAAGCAGCCGGAAGAAGCAGGTCGGCTAAGTAAAAGTGCTAAGGATTCGTATGTAGCTGAAAGAATGGATGGATGAGGAGCTGGTCCAAAAGAATACAGAAGATGGGGGCTGAGAATAAGATGGGATGGGATGGGATGGAGGCTCACTCTAACGTGGAGTGCAGAGTGGAGTCTAGGTACTGTATGCAGGTAATGGAAGGGAAGGGAACCTATAATACCTAGACCTAGGAAACTGGAGCTGAAGCTGTGGAGAGTTGCAGTGCTCACTTACCTTAGTAGATATAGTACCTAGACACCTAGACAGCCTCACTAAAGCACAGGCAAAGCAAAATGAAGTTAATGAATTAATATGACAAGACATTCGAGGTCCCATTCCATAACAACAATACCATTGACTCGCATCTTTAATTAAGCCCTAATTTTTCTCAGCATAATCACTAGCCAACTAGGGTCAGGGTCCTGTCAGCATCCAAATGCGCTTCTACCAAATCAGAAGATTTTTGAATCCTTTCTCACGTGTCGCAAGGCAGCCTCGAGAGCCTTAAGGCTGACTGCATTTGATAGTGCAAGGGCCAAGAAACATCGGTGTTGAGAAGTAGATGCGCATGTAAATATTTCCATACATGTATCAATAGTGTTTTCTCTCATAAGAATTACTACCTAGGTACCTACCTCCATAGCTGCCTTAGTAGGTATTTCTTAGTACCTGTGATTGATAAGGTTAATCGTGGCTACTATACCTAGGTACCTAGTCCACTATCGGCTGCTATTCCCCTTGGGTTGACCTGCACTGCACAGTGGTTGCTGTGGCACCACATAGACTATGCTGTCATTGAATGTCATTGGATCTTCATATCCATGTGATCGTTCATTGCCTTGAGTGTAACCAACTTGTTGTCGCTATGAACGTCTTGCAAAACCCCATCTACATTTTACCGAGATCTGTGATATACCCAGCTACCTCATAGGTTGCAACTTTCTGATTTTTTCTTGTCAAATATCGATTTAAATGTGATAATGTTTCAAAGAGGCTACTACCATTCCTGCCAAGCATTGACTTTCCTTTAATATTGTCGGGTGGCTACCGGGAATTAAACCCAGTTATCCCCGCCGTTGTAGATCCATATCGTCGGGCAGGAAGGTAGCCACTGTGGCTTGACACTCCCGTCTCTGCCTCCTGCCTCCTTCCTGCCTTACAGCTCCGTAATCTAGAACTTCTATTTCAATTTCATGTTGTTTCGTTGAACCTGCCTGAAACATCCAATGCCAATCAAGATGCAAAAACTCATAATAGGACATGTCCCCAAAACGTCAAGTCGATCAGTTCTCATCTTGTCTATATCAACGACTACAAGAAAGAACAATAAAGAATTCTAATGCGACCTTCCCTATGGTCAACACTTCTGTCTTTTCTTTCGAGTCCCTGAATCTGCAGTCGGGGAAACTGATTCAACCTTTCTTTTACTTTTCGAGGCCTTCTTGATGACCGATTTCCCCGGTTTGTTGCTGACTTTCATAATCATTTGCCTTGTCCTCACTCCATCTTCAATGGTTAATAAGCTGGTACTCGAGTCTTCCCTGGAATCCGCGTCGAGAAGCTTGAAATCTTCTCCTTTGTGTTCGAAAATGACGGTCGGGCGATCTAGATGTTCAACTTCTTCCGGACGTTTAGCGCCTTTGACTGGCAAGTGCAACTCCCACCGTCGTTGGCCTGGCATGCGATCTGCCCCAAGAATGTCTCGTCGGTCTTCACCAAACCAGAAACCCGATTTCCCTGGAGCTCCTGCAAAGTAACACACTTGGAATGGAATCATACCCGATAGACGTGATTCAACGCCGCCTTTGTTCCGTTTCGCCATCGCTTCCTCTGAGACGTCTTCGCCATTCTTCAGGGCCTTTTCGTACCATTTAGATAACGGCTCGCTCTCATCATCTGTAGATTGGACCAGTACCATTACCGGTGCGATGCCACCCAGCTGTCGACGTTCATTGGGGAAAACTGGATCATCCCCTACAAGCGACTCCCCGTTGTGTCGGCAGACATCAATGCGCATCTCATAAACCCTAGCGACTGCAGACGAACTGTCGGCGGTAGAGATAGAAATATGCGTCTGGGCTGGGTACGTCTTTTTATCAATACCAAGATACTGCAGATCGGTGCCGTGTAAAGAGGGATGAGTGGCTCCGCTGTCAAGCAACATCTTGAAACACACACGGGGAGGTCCTGTCTCGTCGTCTTCATCATCCTCGACAAAACATATGTCTTCCTCGTCCCGGCCAAGCTCCCTAAGCTTTGTTGGATACAGCAGAACTTTTCCATTCTTCCTATGTCCGGGTTTGTGCAAGCTTCGAGTCTCGCGACGGTGAAACCCCATCACCCGCTGAAAGCCCATGGATATATCCCAAGAAAAAGGCCTGTGTTCTGTTAATGGCCCACTTTCAGCAGAAGGTTGTGCCCAAGTGGCTGCCATGAGCTGCTCGGTCTGAATGCTTCCTCTCGAAGCGAGAGGAGGTTCATACCAGAGCCATCCTTCACCATACTGACTATAATACCGGTCGAGTCTCTCTTCTCTATCGTGCGTGAAGGATTCATACGAGGGGCAGAAATCTGCCAAGTGACCCGCATAGAGAAGCGTCCACTTGTCCCAACACCTGATTTGTCCAGTCCTATAAGCGTTTATTGCAGCACGAATGTTTGTGTCGCCAGTCGGGCACTTATTTCGGTCAAGTGACGCTGTGAGTAGATTGATCCGCTTCTGGATACGCTGACGCTTGGTAGATTCAAGTTCATCACTGAGAAATCAGCTTATGTCACTGTCATCAACTGAGTTAACTTACACAGGTATCAAGTTCTCATCAGACTCTTCCATCTGTTCAAACTCCTGTCTAGCCTTGTCGCGTTCCTTTTCAAGGCCTGACAGATCTGCCCTCGGCTGTGTTCTACGAGTGTTCGCGATGATAGCTTCCCACTGGAGTACTGACCGTTCTGCTATTTCCATACGACTCAAGTTCTCTCCAAGTGATGCACCGATGATCAACGGTGGTTCCCAATCAGGCGGGGCTGGTCGCCGGACTCTGGCTGAGGGCGCATGTGTATCAGAGGACGTCTGGGAAACCACTACGGACGAACTGGATTTAGATGCTTGTTGTTCATCTGGTCGATGAACTTTGTTATCCGTTGAAGTGTTCCCATATGGCCGTTCTGCCGTACGAGTCGATTCTTGAAAAGATTCCTCTTCATTTCTTGCTCGAACCCTCTGGCTTCGTCTTACTCCGAGGTTGATTTCTATGTTGGCTGAATCACGCCCGGGACGCCATCCAGGCTCGAGGGTACGAGTGATATTTTCTGTGGTGTCTCGCTGCGGATTCTGGTTGTCGGGATCCTTTTTGGTGCTTGTCTTGCGTCCACCTGCCATACTTGCGATGAGCCTGCGCTGTCTACAGACGAGTGCTAAATGAGTAGATAACAGTTGATTCTCTGTTTAATCTATTCGGACTTTTACCCCAAAACTAAGTCGTGAGCCAACGACCTTCTTTCTTCCCTTCTCTGTCCCCTTGGCTGGTAGGCAAGGCCACCACCACATTAGATGTGGCGTTTTGTTGGTGAACAAAGAAACATCGGATTGGCAGCCCAACCATTCATTGAGATTCCGAACGCGATTGTATCCTGGTCTCTTTCACCTTCTTATAAGTGTATTTTTGGCACATTCTAACAAAAGCTCTGTGCTCAAGGTGGAACGGGCTCGCCGACCTCTTTGTCGCACCTATTGTGAATGAGGTCCTAGAATACGCCCATGCTCTATATTGGTACCTGAAAGAACCTCTTTGTCCATTCTGGACAGCAAGATGACTCCTTTGAGTTTATACAAACTTAGGTATACAAACTTAGGTATCCAAACTTTTAACTTGACTCATCATTCCGTCTCTTCTATTCACTCTTCTTTTTCTTCAACTTCTATGAACATTGTCCCATCTATTCCTAATCTTTTCCACATGCGCACTTATACTCTCTGATAATACACAGAGCTCACTTGACACACCCATAAAGATTACATGATGGCGGAGTCTGATACAAGTCGTAGCGCCTCTCCTGATGTTGCGCCAGCCGCTTCTGAAGGGACACGGCTTGGCTACCGTTCTGACAGAGTTCGCACGCAATTAGGTGAGCTAATACACTCAGTGAGCGATTGAAATAATATGCTTATCCCTTCAAGAAACTATTCTCATGTCTTTCCGCTTCGGGTTCGAGAGTCTCCCATCCGAAGCTCAACAAGCCTATACAAACTTTCAGCAAAACAACGATTTCCCGGCGTTCGGCTCTGCCCTCCGACAGTTGCTTCTAGATGAGAGTCTGGAAGACTTCATCAGAGAATCGCCTGCCTTCTTGCATGCTGCCGCCAAGCTGTTTGACAGTAGATATCCCCATTTGGGCCTTAAAGCACGTCTTGACGGTATGATCGCTCTTTTCTGTGCAGGCTATATACTAATGGTACTCAAGATTTGACGGGTCGTAAAGGGAAAAGCGCATCAAAACCCCAGTCGCGCCGC
This sequence comes from Fusarium citri, assembly GCA_004367485.1. Taxonomy (NCBI): domain Eukaryota; kingdom Fungi; phylum Ascomycota; class Sordariomycetes; order Hypocreales; family Nectriaceae; genus Fusarium; species Fusarium citri. The sequence continues at coordinate 105,485 of QHHH01000008.1, read as the reverse complement.
TCACCCGGCTCACGACGCAGCTCAAAGAGAGAGGCCAGGCTTAATACAGAATCAAGACATAGTGGTGACGATTCAAGTGGTACGTTTTCTTGTTATGTGCCACGAGCAAGCAAGATACTAATACTTATAGTAGCCCCTGCATCCGCGAGAGCAACAAGAACCCTTACGCTGGAATCGCGAACTCGGCAAAAGAAAGGCCGGAAAGGCCAATCAGTAAAACAGATTCGATTCGAGGCAGGCCTTCCCCCTGATTTGATCAAAATTCCCACTATGAATACTGAGCCGGCTGGGGCCACAATCGATAGAGGTGATCAGCCTACGCCTGCCAATACGCCGGTGACACCGGGTTTTGTGCTGAGTACTCGGACCAGCCCCAAAGAACAAGAAACGCCTGAATCCAAGAATGAAGAACTGCGAAACAGACTGACCGAGCTCAACTCTCAGCTGAATAAGCTAACTGAGGCTCGTGGGGGGTATCCCCTTGACTTCAACCTTTACCCTTACAAAGGGTGGAAGGTTGAACAACCCAGGGTTCTCCTTCATCGAGCCAGGAACTTCCTCGCCGATGAAGATATCGACAGGACCTTGAATTGGAGCCAGAAGTTTGCGGAGCTGACCGAGTATCTCTCATACCTCACTCACAACTATCGAGGCGAGGCATGGGGCGCTGATCTACGTGAGGTTATTGAGATGCTTCACGCACATTCGGTATTTCAGAAGTATCATTATGGAAATCCCAAGTTGAATCTCAATTTTGATACCGCGTGGCCAAAGGGCAGTAAAAGACTACCGCCTCTTCCGGGCACAGAACATTCCATCGAGAAGTCGGACAAAGTGAGGGAAGACAACTTGGGTGAAAGGAAGCTGCTCCTCAACAAGATCCGTCCAGCGATTGATGTTCACTATAAAGTACCTTCAAAAGTACTTTCCAAGTACATCGAATGTTACACCTCAGAGGCCCCTGACTTCTGGGGATCTACACCTGCCTCTACACATCCTCGTCTGGGACTGATGAGCATTGAGAACGACACCTACGAAGAATGTCGATCCTCGACTATATTGACCACATGCAAGAATATTGAAGCAGCTGAAGCCAAGTTTAAGGCGGAGTCTGATAAGAAACATTTCAGTCCAAACGCACTTAGGGCATTTGCCACGCTCCGAGGCACTCGGCGGGCAGCTCTTCAGCAATCCTTAAGTCATTTGAACAATGCTGAGAACCTTGCTGTCTGCAATGTCTTCCGTACCCTCGTCCTGCCCAAGCCCAAGATACCCGAGAAGCCAGACGCGGGCATTGTCATTCCTACCATGCAAGTTGCCGAGGTTCCTGAAAAAGAGTCTCGAGATCCTTTCGGCTTCACCCTTGGGCATAAATGGTATACAAGGGCAGACCGCCACTGGGGAGATTGGGAATATAAGCACGCCGTCAAAGAGTGTCATGGTCACAAACTGTGGGAAAATCGCAAAGAGCCTATCATGGATCTCCCTAAGAACTTCAAGGGGCCTTACGCTCACGACTGTTTGGATCATGAAATGAAAAAGACCCGCTTGCTCTTAAAGAGGTGCGAAGCCCTGCAAGACCGGATACTATTGCAGAAAGAACGAACACCACGGAAGTTCATGACAATTGTTTCCCAAAGCCTGCTTGACGGATTGGAAGGAAAGAATTGGGAAATAATCGACTTAAAGTTCTATAAGGACGACCTCGTACCTGACTCTCGAGATCTGATACATATTAGGCCTAAAGAGGAAGACTTCTTACGATTACTGGGTGAACATTCGATCAACAAGAAGATGGCGACCTACAAAACCAAAGATGTCAAAAGCGGTTCTCGTTTCGACATTTTTGAGCAAAGAATCAAGAGAATGTTCTACGGAGAGGGTACAACAATCATCCACCGCTACACCTTTGAGGAGTTCATGCAAGAACTCAATCAGGATTGTGACGGTCCAGTGAAACGCTGGAGGTTCTCTGAAAACGAGACTTGGGAAAACGCTCTCAACCTCCAGAATGAGACGGGGCTAATCACAATATACGGAACCGAGGGAGGTGGATATTCACTTTACCGTGCTGAGGCCAACCTTCACCCCGAGCAGCGCATAAGGTGGCTCGATATAGACAAAGACCTTGATGCATTCGTGCAAGGCGTGGACCTTGCCAATATCAAGAAAGGCGAAGAGGATGCCGAAGCCAGTCACGAAAGGGACGAGATCGATACAATCTCAACAAAGATCAGTGTTCAAGAGTCAGAGGACCTTGGAGATTATATGTTCGGACTCCCCAAAATCGAAAACCTCCGTAGTTGGGAAGAGCTTGCGGAGGATGCTTCTGATGTTGAGAGCTGTAAGCTGCAGCAAGATATGCGAAAGACGGAAGACTTTTATCGATGCCTTTGCTTTCGGCTTGGAAACACCATTCACGACCTCCGAGCAAAGCAGGAGACAATCAGACGCCAGCTCACTCCCAGGCAGCAAGAGCTGAACCGCGACTTTGTCGACTTGGTTACCAGAGGGTGGGATTCTGATGCTAGAGAACGACCAGACAAGAAGGATAAAAATCCAAAGAAAGGCAACCTCAAGCGCGTCACGCCCTCGTATCAAGATATCATCAGGATGATGGAGCCAGAGATTTACGACCCGACTTGGGAGATGCGTCCTGTCACCAAAGGTTATCCAGGAGACACCTTGATCCGTGAAACAATCAGAAAGGGAATTATTCGTGAGGCATATGAGAACAAAAGTATGATTTTCCCAAGCCGCATTGATCGGTACACCAACCAAGACGGCTTCACGGTTGAATTACCACGTCGACATGAGCCAGTGTGGTCTTTTGCACACCCTGAACGAAAGACCAAGGCGCCACGATACTGGGACATGAACCGTTGGCCATTACATCTGCAGAGTGAAACGACGGCTGAGAGAATCAGGTCTGGAACTTTCTCTGGGGGTGTTTCAAGAAAGCCAGCAGCTCCTTCACCTATCGCCACACCTCCATTGTCACCCACTCGACCCATTAAACGGGAGGGAAGTTGGGAAAGGATGAGGTTGAGACGACAGGTGGACGAATATACTGCTCAAAATATTGCCGAAAGCACTGCAGCACCTTCAATTCCAACTGAAGACATCGCAACATCCCCAGGTCCGGTCGAAGACACAGACACATCCGAGCAACATAATCAAACCATCCCAGGACTTGGGGAAGATTTTGTTGTGACTTTCGCAGACTTGGCAAACTCCCGTCGTACTTTCACGCCCGGCCCGCCACGCTACTTCCTCGGTGACACTCCTCTGCAGAAGAAGTATGTCGAGGACTATATTAAGAGAGGTAAGTTCCAGGTCACAGGACATGGATGCCCTTTGCTAACGTAGGCTAGGAATTGTGCCAACAGAGCAGCCGCCAACCTGGCGTCACCGTCTTGGGGCGCTCATGGGTCGTAGACAAATGAAAGATGACCCAACAGCTCTGCCGGAGGTTCACCCCCGTGACGTTCCTAAGAGCAGACCTCGACTTGAGTCTTCCGAAGATTCAGACTACGAGAACTCTGTAGAGATGCTTGACGTTATGGACAACGACGATATTGACGTTGAGATGGAGGAATTGGTAACACGACGGCCTCATGATGAAGAGCTCCCCTCGCCAACGATACCATCATTCCCCCATCCTTCCTCTGTCGAGCATGCGCCCCCAGTCAAGGATGATTTTGCAACAGAACCAATTTCTGGGGTCCCTGACGATTCTAGTGTCGCATATGGACAGGATGACCTTCCATTGACTGAACAAGAAGGTGAACAAGAAGGTGAACAACAAGTCCAAATGCCACAGTCACAGCGATCACGATCCCGCCACCACACGTCAAACCAGCTCAATTTAACGATAGAAGATCCTGAGTCTCCGACAACTGTTGAATACACAGACGAAGAGACGTCAGCATCAGTGCGCAAAGCTCTGAGCGAGTCGGACTAATGGATTGGGGCTGTAAGCTTCACTACTCTGCTCCGTATTAGTGACTAGATATTGGCGTTCTTTGTATTAGTTCGAGGGGCATTTGTGTTGTCAAGCTTTGACTTGCTTTGCAATTGATTGTTTTCACCAGGGCTTTTATCACATGCAGGCAGATAACAAGGAACCATTATTTTAAATCGTTAAAACGCAACGTGAAAGATGAAATTTCTTTTTCATTTCAAACCGTTAAGCCATCATTCACCATAGCCTAACGATCTGAAGTGTCCTAACCGGCCAACCTATGCAATGAAACACAATGGATTCGTGACTCCGCAGCACCAGTTTCCAGCTCCCATCAGGTCATAAAACATTCCCAATCTAGTATCGCTTACCCTCGCGGAGGGTATCGGCGAACTCGTCCAGGGGACTTCGGATGAGCTTGGTCTCCTTCCAGAGGTTGGGGGTGAGGAAACCGTAGGTGTTGGAGACGGCAACGAAGGTAGCCTTGAGGGTGTTCTCGAGGGTCTTGGTGGAACCGGCGGAAGAGGTGTAAGCATCCTCGACACCAGCAAGCTGGAGGAATCGCTTGACAGCGGGAGAGGCAACGAGGCCAGTACCACGGGGAGCGGGGATGAGCTATATATGCTGTCAGTTTTCTTCAAATCTTTCATATCGGGTCGCATCTTTGATCGGATTGTACGTACACGGACGGTGACGGAACCACACTTGCCGGACTCCTTGCAAGGCAGGGAGTGAGGCTGACCAAGGTTGGTACCCCAGTAACCTCTTCGGACGGGGATGACGCTGAGCTTAGCGATGATGATGGCGGCGCGGATAGCGGTAGCAACCTCCTTGGAGGTCTTGATACCGAGACCGACGTGGCCCTCGGAGTCACCAATGATGACAATGGCCTTGAATCGGGTTCGCTGACCGGCACGGGTCTGCTTCTGGACGGGCTTGATCTGCAAGTTGAGAAAAATACATGTTAGCAAAGCCGCATCTTCTCGTCCGTAATTCCTTTCCCGTCGCATCGTTCGGATTCGTCCTCTTCTTTGAGGCTATTCGCAAGATCACCATGGGGTTCTGTTGTTCCGTACCTTCATGACCTCATCCTTGAGCTTGGGCAGGAAGTTGTCGACGATCTGGTACTCCTTGATGGGCAGAGAGTGCAGGTAGATCTCCTCCATGCTGTTGATCTTGCCGGCCTTGACGAGACGACCGAGCTTGGTGACGGGCTGCCACTCCTTCTCCTCGTTCTTGCCGCGACCACGGCCACGGCCACGACCACGTCCTCGGCCGCGATCACCGCCTCGGGATCCGAAACCACCGCCACGAGAAGTTCCTCGGTCAGCCATTGTGTCTGATTGTGTTGATTGCGCTGGGGTGGGAAGGAGAAGTTAGGTGCTGCGCAAGAGCAAAGTGCTGGTGTTGGCGTTCAATGCTGGTAACTTTTTCGCCAGCGGGGTCTAGCACACAATTTGGAATGTGCACTTAGCGAGCCCTAATTCATGTGGGGCCTGACAAGTTAGGCCAGAATCTGAGAGTCCAAGGTGTAAAATAGTGGGGGTGAATTTTTACCTTGATCTCACCGAGAATGACAGGGGTCTTCATCTCGGTCAGTCTAACCACCCCGCCCGTCATGCTTGATCGGCAAACTTGGAACCCTGGTCCGTTCAGTAGATGGATATATCACTGAAGTCATGTTGTACAATCCTACATTAAAAGCTCCATCAACCAATCATTCCGTGTGTATAAACTATACTCAGAAACTAGTATGCAGAGAGGCGGGATACAAAGTGACAACCAGAAACCATTTTTCACTTCCATTGCAGAAACCACAAGTCATTGCGCAGCAGACTGACTTCAACCAGAGGGGAATTGGGTATGCATGTTCTTCGTACACGCCTGGCAGCTCCAGGCCATCATTAATTGGGGGTATCGCAGCTCAACTACCACGTACTCCGACTCCTTCTAGACATTGAGCCACCAGCTTTCATTACTCCTTCGCTGTCTTGATGATCAGGTTTTCTGAAGGTTGCACTCGCTGAGCCCACTCACTATCATATTTGTCAGCGCAATTCACATCATAAACTTTCCGAGTGAGGTACTTACGTCCAGCTACCATCGTAGACTTTCCTAGACTCGGGCGATCCAACGCCAGCCTCCTCGAGAGCAGTCTCGATCACGCAAGCGGTCACACCAGTACCGCAACTTGATACAATAGGACGTTCTGAATCGACGCCCTTCTCGGTAAATAGCTTCTTGAGTTCGTCCTTGGGAAGGAAAGCCTTGGTTTTAGGGTCCAGCACTGAACTAAAAGGGATGTTGATAGACCCGGGCATGTGACCAGAGGAGAGACCCTCGCGAGGCTCAGGAGCTTCACCAGTGAAACGGTTGTTAGGTCGGGCATCAATAACTTGAACACCCTCAGCGCCCTCCTTGTTGTGGTCCTGAGCTATCTCCTTCATCTGCTCGAAGCTTGCGACGCGGTTCTCATCCATAGCTGGAATCTGATAAGGCCGGCACTCGACAGTATAGATCTCTCCTGACTCTGTCGGTAGACCCTGTTCCACCCAGAGCTTGAAGTTATTTAGCACATGGACCTTGTGGTGACCGAAAACCTTTAATGTCCAGCCCACGCGGGGAGCGCTGAAGATGCCAAGCTCCTTGCTGTCGTATACCACGACAGTATCCTCCTTTCTAATTCCAAGCCCGCTCATGGCAGCGGCGAAAGTCTTAGCATTGGGAAGCATGTGAGGGTAGGGACTGCGCTTGTCAATGTGCTTGTCGAGGTCGAAGAATCGAGCCTTGGGGATTCTCTGTTCGCGAAACGTCTCGATTCCGGATCGCCCATCGTTGGGAAGAAACCATGATGCGCAGAGAGGAATGACTCGAGGATCGGTACTAATCGATGACGGAGGGTTCTTCTTGAGGGCTTCGTGAAGCTCTTGCGGCGAAACAAGGTATGATGAGAGGTTTCGGCGGGTGAGGAGGGTAGGCCGGAAAACCTTGGAGCTCCATTGAGGAATACCTGCTCTTGTCGAGCGGCTGAATGCGACGGACGCCATTATGGATATGACGTGTGTCGAGTTGTGAGGAGGAAGATGGTGTTGCGGAGGCTCAGTTTACCTGACGTAGGGCAAGTTCAGGAAGTGGATGATAAGAGTCAGAGCCAGAGTCAGCCGGGTGGACTTTACTAACGAGCCAGACGTCCAGGACAAAAAAAAAAAAAAAGACAGTTAGCAGAAGGCTTAACTGTCCGTCTACGTCCGCATCAGTCAGTGGGAACAGAAACCCAAAGAAAGTGAGATCAAGTTGATGACGAGAGGTTAACGACCAATCGAGTCAACTTTGATACCTTTAGCTAGTGCGGTTAAAGATGCAGCGCAGCAGGCGCGGACGAGGTTGGCGATTGCAATCCATGATTGGAGCTTGGACCACCTCCATCAGTCATTTCAATGGTGGGTTATGACGGTGGGCGGGTTGGCGGGGGATTCTACAGCGGGTTGCAGTTTGTTCAGTGGGTGGTTTTCAGGCAGATGAGGTCACTGAAGCCTCGGTCGAAGGCGCCCACCCACCATCACAGCCCTGGAGGATGGAATCCACTCTGGCTGGACCTCTCACCTTTGGCTGCCCGTTTCACCTCAGCTCATGTGCCTCCCCACGACTGCGTTAGTGCTTCAAACCTTGACCCTTCTTCACTCTACAGGCTGCACGGGCATTTTGCTTTGACGCTCGACCTTTTCTCTATATCCTAGAAAGTCAATTTTGACCTTTGTCCTTTACAGATATTGAGCCAAAGCATCATGAAAGTCACCATCAAGAAGTGGAATTCAGTGGCCACATGGCGCTGGGACTTACCAGAAGACGATGTTTGTGGTATCTGCCAGGTCCACTTTGACGGGACGTGTCCGACTTGTAAATACCCAGGCGACGACTGCAGCTTGTGTAAGTAAACATCAGCCCATGTTGGGGAAACCAAACGAAGTCTAGGAACTGACTGACGCAATCTTCAGTATCGGGGAAATGCGGCCACAACTTTCACATGGTTCGAGCTTAACCCTATCTCTTTTGTTATCGTACATCGCTGACTGGGGTTGTGTTGTGTTGTTCAGCACTGTATCATGGAATGGATCAAGCAAGATTCATCAAGGGGGCAATGCCCAATGTGCCGTCAACGTATGGCCCCCAAAACCAAAAGAACTCTCGGTGCTTGTAGCCATCAAACTGACACGATACACAGGTTTTGAGTGGAATGAGCAAGTGAATGAAACGGTCTCGCAGGTCGAGTAAAAGATCTCTGTCGGTAACGTTATGCAAGGTGTCAGGCGTTTTCCAGGGCGTTCAAAGAAGTCGGTTTCAGACATACCCATTAGGAAGATGTGCAAATCATTTTAAGCCTCCTACTGGCTTGTGTACCCATCCTCTGTGACTCGTGCTCTTACGTGCCATCTAGTAGGTATTGCTGATGAGCCATGTATGTATGCATGCATGCACAACTCAGCGGGCAGTGCCCGTAAGGCAGAACTCAGCCTCACTGGACTGAGCTGACTGCATCAGTCAAGTTTTTGAGCCTCAACCAGATTTTATTCCCAGAGTATTTTCCTAATTAATGAAATCTGAATAGACAATAAGTCTGAGATAGACTAAGTTTTAGGTTAATAATTTCGTTTCTCGTCTCATGCTCAAGTTAGGTAGGTACTAGGTATGCTTAGATTAGTGGTTTGGTCAAGTTCTGTAGAGAATGTTCAGCCACGATTGGTCAATTGCCTTTCCTCTACGAGTCGCTTGAGTCATGCATGTGCCCATTTCTCCCATCTTGTGTTTGAAAAGGATGATCTGCCAAGCATGCAGCGTACGGAACTTGTGTTCAACCCTGGTCAAGTCAGAGTTGAAATGGTCTCGTAAAATGCAACTCTTGGGGCCGCTGAGTTGCACTTTTGGGGGCGGTCGACCGCCTTATATCGAATCCAACTCAGCTGTCTGGTTCGCAACCAAAAAGGCAACGCGCAGGTGCGCAGAGAAGGGAACAGGCCTCCGACATAAAAGTGTAAGCCTGGCCCCCATGGCTCTCACTTTTGCCTTCACTCCAATTCCCGGCTTCTTTGTGCAATATCCTATTCCCATCTATTGTTTCTTGAACCGAGTTTCAATTATACTCGAGACACTTCGTGCTCTTTATAAGTAGCCACAGTCAGTCATTGTGCAGAACAAATAGCAATAAAGAAGACATTCCCAGCTGAGGCAACCAACCAATAGTAAAGCTGCGCCACAGATCAACTTCGGCGACTTCCTTATACCAACACAACGTTGCAATGTTTTATCCTTCACCTGCACCCGACATTGACATTAACAACCAATTCCAACCTCAGGGCGCTCCTTATAACAAGCCGGTGGCCAATTTTGCATGGGCTGTGCCTGGAGGTCTCAGCGCCATCAACACCAATCTCAATACCCTTCCACAGGATGGGTACACTTCAGAATCTCCGTTGGTCACGAGTGCCTTGTCCAATGGATATCACAGTGCAGACCTGGCGCTTCCCAGTCGACCTACCTTCAACAGCCAAACCAATTTCTGGGCGGCGACTGATTGGCAATGGCCGACCTCGCAATTCGGCACATCTACGCAATCACTCGTCCCATTGGGTAACCCTCAGAACAGTGAGGTTGTCAGTAACAAGTTGCGAACCTTGGTTCGGATGTTACTAGGTACCAGATTCGTGCTGCGGACGGTTCGCCAAAAGAACCGGCGCCATAGTGCTTCAGACTGCCATCCATGGTCTACTGGCTCTAGGAGATTTTCTGGTCCTGATCCAAGCCAGAGTTCATCCGGTTCAGGCGACGCCGTCTTTGGCAATCTATCGAATGAGTACCAGTCCCACACATTTAATCTCCCGAACTACACCAACAATACATGGCCGGATAATACTCTGGGCATATGGGATAGTGGCGAGAATTCGCAATTTCCACCACAAGAATATGCACCTGGGAAGATAACCGAACTATCTGATGAAGAGGTGATCTCTGGCATGGAGCGGGAGCTTCCGGGTCTGTTGGATGGATCAACTACAGCTGGAAATGCTGTAAGCCGAACCCAGCGAAAAACGGCAACTTTGGGCCAGTCGAAGAAGCGTTCCATCGGTTGTATGGATGTCGAGGAATCCTCGGACGACGATACCGATGAGGGCTCAAGGAGTACGAAAAGGTCCAAAAAGGCTTCGACGTCACAACGTTTTGCATGCCCCTTCTACAAGCACAACCCAGCACAATATGAAAACTCAAGAAGCTGCGTTGGTCCTGGGTGGACGACAGTCCACAGAGTCAAGTAAAACAGCTTTCCCGAAGTACATGGAAACCGACTGACATCAATCAGGGAACATATCTTTCGAAGTCACAGGCTTCCCGAACATCAATGCCCTCGCTGTTTCGATACGTTCAAATCAGCTGTGACTCTCTCGAGACATTCGAGGGCAGCTGTTCTTTGCCAGATCCAGAACCGCGCTACTCAGGAAGGCATTGACGCCAGTCAGGAAAAGCAACTGAAAATCAGGGCAAAGAAAACCAACGCTGGGTCACATCAGAAAAAGGTCGAGGAAGATAGATGGAACGAGATGTACCAAATCGTCTTTCCAAATGAGGAACAACCATCCTCACCATGTAAGCACTGAAATGTTCAACCACTAACACCGAACCCATGCTAATAGTCACAAGATTACAACCGCGTCCACAACAGCGCCCTTTCAAGGATCGATGACTTTGAGAGAAATGTTATGGATGATTTCGGTCAACGTGTGTCAGCTAGGCTAGGCTGTCTAGGCATGCAGCAGTCTCTTTTGACCGACATCCTGACAATCACTCGAAGTGCACTACAAGAGACTGTGCAGTCTTATCGAAAAGGTGATACAGGTCCCGACAGTCAACTTTCTCAGTTGACCGTTTCACAAACTCCAATGCTCCAATCCAGTTTGGGCATGGGATCACAGCTACCAGGAGTTGAGAATAATTTTTTTGGTGGAGGGTTGGATGATCAGGTAGTGGCACAGATACTATCTGATTCTAGTCTTGGGTTCAGCTCTTCTGGTTGCTGGAATACTTTATCATAATACTGACAGGGAGGCGATACCAATTTGCTTTTGAGTGGGAGTTATTTATCATTGAACAGGTCATGGCAGGCAAATCGCAAGATAGATGGATAAAACCGGCGTTTGGATTTGAGATTATTCTACTCAATATCACTCAAAGCTTCCAATTCACCAATAGAGTAAGAAGTTTAATATCCTATCGTACGGGTATATCTACGACTGACTAATCTGCCGGCATGTACACAACGACAACGTCAATACCATTACGTATATAATCATTTCCCATTCATATCCTTCATAATCCAAAAGCCAAAGCGCCGCGGCGCTTCAAGGGCCTCACCTTGACTTGGCAAGGCAGTCCCTCTCCTCTCTAAGACTCTGGGACGTAGACTCCGTCCTTACACAAAACAACCACCTTTTTGAAGAATCGTCGCCATTCGAGAGGATCTCCCTTGACCTTGACGAAACGAATATCGAGGAGCTCAGTGCCATCATGCAAAGGCTGTCGATCGATCTGGATCTCGCCGTGGAGATTCTGTTGGCGACCATCCAGAGCCTTGACTTTCATATGGGCAACTGTGTTACCATAAGGGTTCGGCAAAACAGGAGCTGATGGAATGTTGAGGTGATGGAGTGCATCGCTGAGCATTTGGATAATGTGTGCTGGTGGAACAGCAGAGAAGAAGCGAGTAAGAGATTCGGGTGGGCAGATATCGCGGAACCGACGGGCTTGTTGTGTCAAAGTCATCGAAGGGCCGGGGGTTTGCGAGAATTGAGACATTGTAGGCTCATCAGCAAGTGTGTCAATCATAGCTCGACGAGAATGTGGTAGTGAGGATGCCGGTGAAGCCACGGATTTTAGTGGTGGACGTTCCCAATCCCATTCTTTGTCGGCAATGGGTGTCTCGGGTTGGGTAGAGGAGAACTTTCCAGCATTTAGACCGGTATCGAGGTCCATGTGGTCGCTGGAAGAAGGCTGCGATGTTGGCTGGTGAGTAAAATCGATGCGGAGGTTCTCCAGCATTTGTGTCGCCAAGTTAATGGGATCTGTGACTCGGCCGTCCGCACTGAGGAGGGCATTGTGTCTCGTGTACCAAGGATGTTGGCGGACTTGAGTGAAGTTGAATCGTTTTGAAGAGTCGATGCTCATCATTCCTCGGAGTAACGATAGAGCTTCAGCGGGTATCCTGCTCCAGAGAGCATCGGTGCTGCGGCCAGATGTGCGCACATATTCTTGGAACTCCCAGCTGCCCGGCGACGGCTCGTCCCAAGGTGTATTACCGATGAGTAGGACGAACAGGATTACACCACAAGACCATACATCAACCAGATCTGGTGAGTACTTAGCAGCGTCCGGTGCCTTCTTGTCCGCCGCACGCCCACAAGCAAGAATCTCAGGGGCAATATAGGGGGGGCTGCCGCATAGTGTTGAACTTTGCTTTCGTTGACCCTTGTACTCGAACATGGTAGCCATGCCAAAGTCGGCAAGTTTTAGGGATCCGTCTGAGGAGAGTAGAATATTCTCTGGCTTGAGATCACGATGTGCCACACCCTTGGAGTGCATGAAGCTCACTCCGCCGATGAGTTGGACAAAGTAGACTTGAGCGATATCTTCTCGCACGCCTACGTCAGCCTCAATCTTGTCAAATAGATCACCGCCCTCTGCATACTCCATGGCAATCCATCGCCATATATCGTCTTCTCCTGAAGCAAACCACTCGATGATGTTCGGGTGCTGTCCGATATGTGAGTGAAGAGACACCTCCATGGCGAGCTGTTTAGTGGATATGCGACCATGTTTGACAGCGTAGCCCTTGTGAATCAGTTTAACAGCAAATACGGGCGTTGGTGCATCTAGTGGGATGGCTTTTTTGATGCTGCAAGTAAGTCAGTCCGAGCTCAATCGTAGATCTGGTGAAACCTGGGGTAACTAACGAGGCATATGCTCCTCGACCCACGGTCTTGGAAACGATCCGGAAGGGAAGATCGTTGGGTAAAGGATCCAATTGCGACTATATATTGGTGTCAATATTAGTTGATGGTTTTTTTCATTATTGTATGTGAAGGCCCTATGTCGAATGTAGCATACGTGAATTACTGATTCACGCTCTGTCCTCATGACTTGGTAGGAACTGCCGCAATAGGAGAACCTGACAGATATGATTCATTAAAACCAAGTAGTGATAGTCAGACATACCATGATGAAACTCTGATGTATACTAGACAGATAGCGGTGCTGTTGGTCCCTATTCACAATACTGTATCTGTCTAATGGATTGATTGGATTAGGGTATGTTAATGATAGAGACCCAAGATGAACGCGTTATTTCGAGTCGCGTATCGGTTTACCGCGTAAAGTGCTTTTGTTGCTGTGAGACCCTAAGTCCCCTAAGCCCAGCGGCACTTGGCGCCCTGTGCAGCCTCTCACAGCGTGTCGTCCCCTACGGTTTCAGCGATGATCCCCTCTGTATGCTTCTATTGGCTGTGAGTCTCTCTTTGCCTGGATTCAATGGATGATAGCCCGACCCTAGTCGCGCCTGGTTGCTGCGGTAAACAATTGGAGCCTGGATCTAGAGAAATCGTTCATCTTCGTACAATTCTGTCGCAATCCAAAACAATCAATCAAGCAGTCAAGTCTCGTCTCGTCTCATCTCGCACTTAAAGTCATTTCAGTCCAAGACCCTTCTTTCCGCTGCAGTTCATATTTCGATCTTCACCGCCATACGCTACCGCCAACAGTCTTTGTTTCCCCAATCGCCCCTGCATCCGTCCAACTTCACCTCTTTCCAGTTGCGGAATTGTTGTCTGCACCTGTACATAAACAATTTCCTACTCTCCTCCCTAATCCTACGACCGCATCTCTCTTCTAGTTCTCTTGGTGGCCAACATCTGTTCATACTCGGCTAAGATCAACATCAGCATCTCACAATGGAATACAACATGGAAGACAGCCAGAACTCTGCTCCCGGCAGTGTCCAGGCCGCCAAGCTCAACTCTGGTTCCAAGGGTCCTGACTCTCAGAGCACCACCAAGAGGTGAATACTTGACCCGAGACATGGAGGGTCACTTGACATACTAACTTGACCCAGACTTCAGACTGAGTTGATGCAGCTCATGACATCGCCCGCTCCTGGTGTTTCTGCCTTCCCCTCAGCAGACGGCAACCTCTTGTCATGGACTGCCACCATCGAGGGTCCTGAAGATACCCCTTACTCTGGCTTGACTTTCAAGCTCAGCTTCGCTTTCCCTTCCAACTACCCTTACGCCGCACCTACAGTGCTCTTCAAGACACCCATCTACCACCCCAACGTCGACTTCTCCGGTCGTATTTGCTTGGACATTCTCAAGGACAAGTGGACCGCCGCTTACAACATCCAGACTGTTCTGCTAAGTCTGCAGAGCTTGCTGGGTGAGCCCAACAAGTACGTATAAATGTCAGACCATCTGATACAACAAATCACTAACGTCTTACAGTGCCTCTCCCCTGAACGGTGAAGCTGCCGAACTATGGGACAAGGATACTGAGGAGTTCCAGAAGAAGGTGCTGGCACGTCACGTTGATGTCGAAGACGAGTAAATGGTTCTTACTGGGGTTTCGGTGCTTTGATACTTGAATAACGGGATAGGAGTACCAGGTGTTGGAATTTGGTTGAATGACTTGTTAGGATTACAGGATTGCATGACATTTCTACAGCTGGACAAACAGCAGTGGGAGGGGGTATTGATAGGGTCAGAAATAAATAGACCATTGTCGATAGCAGACCCTCTAATCGACAGTTCATAACATCCAGTTTTCATCACGTCGGAACGTAAATGATTTTTTTCGCCCTCATAAACAAGCCTTGACCAGAGACCACTTCACGCCGAGGCACCGATTGTCGTTTGGAATGACTTCAAAGCTTTGATCACATTTTTCCCTTTGTGTATTTTCAGCGTCAAAAGCCAGAATGCCGAATGCAACTCCAAATGCCATGCCACCCTAGAACCTTGTCCCAAGAGAAATTTTTTGTATTTATTCCTCAACAACAACCGTGGGGAGGCCCTTGGGGTCCTTGACGTTCACAGCCTGAACGTAGCTGTAAAGCTTCTCCTTGGCACCCTCCTCGTCGTTTCGCTTTCGGGAAATTCGCACGCGGATTCGGTAGTCGACACCCTTGATACCCTGCTCCCAGACCTTCTTGTTGAGCTGGGGGTCGATGCGGACATCGGTGGTACCCTGAAATGATGGTTAGCACATGTGATCTTGAAAATGACAATTCTGCCTCTGCGGGTGTTTCGCTTTCGATAGCAGGCTGCTGATATGGGCGGTCGTACCATGGACTTGGTGGCAAAGGCCTTGATCTCCTTGATGGCCTTGGGAGCCCTCTTCTTGAAGGTGACACCATGGAGCTTTAGAATCCATTAGTATTCAATCCTGACAAACAAAAACGCTCCGGTATTCGAGCTATTCTCTGGCGTAGCAACATACTCGCTTGTGCATGTGGATGGTGTACTCGCGGGCGACGACATCCGCAATGGCGGAGCGCTGAGTCTTGCCGGAGGGCTTCTTGGTCGACGACATGGCTGAAATTGGGATGTTAGTACCTCGGGTCGACGAAAAGTGTAAAAGTCGAAGCGCTCGTAGTAGTAGGACTGCGAGGGAGGAGAAGTTGTCGGGGTCTTTCGTACCTGCGGCTCGTCTCTTCAAGGTCGGATCGTTTGAGAGGTGTTTGTGATGGTCAATCAATGGGCAATTCCCAAAATTTCTGTGCGTAGGGCAGCCCTCGAAATTCATCGGTGGGGATAAAGCGAGCCAATCGCCCGCAGCCCTGATGGCCCACCAGCTATTCACGTGACTGGACTCTTTGATCCACTGCTGGTAATCTCGGTTTAACTCGAATTGGCCTAAAGCATTTGGAGAGGTCCACGTCGTCTGCGGGTGTTTATCGCGAGGCATTGCTACCAATCTTGGCCGTTACTGCATAACGACTTGATCATTCCACCTCCGGGCTAATTGATTCGAAGGCACCGCACATCTCACTGTTCTTTGCGCTCCAGTCTCTCTCTCTCATTCTTTTAGGAGTCGCTTTGCGAAGGAGATAGCTGCGGTTGCTTTTACGAAATTCAGCGGCCTGTCGTCGGCATAATCAGGGGAATTTCGCGTATTGGACCCTTCCAAAAGCTTCCTAGCAGTCCCTCCGCGCGCCAAACCGAACGCCTCTTTCACTTCACCATTTCCTTTAGTCTCGATACAAACATAAGACGTCGCCCAACATGGCCGAACACGAACCTGTCAACCCGATGGCATCGCCGTCGCCTCAACCCGACATGACAAGAAACCGACTACCTACGCTCTTTGAGGTTTTGAGTCGTCGCACTCTCCCTCCCGTTGACCTTTTCTCATTCTATATCTACATGCGCGACCAGCAGCGATCTGTGGACTACCTTGATTTTTGGTAGGTGTATCTGGAGCTTCAGTCTCATGTGGATTTTGTCTGACATCACCAGGCTCGATGTCGCCCAGCACATGTCGCTATGCCGACACTATGTTCGCGAACTTCGACGATCCGTGCTTATTGGCACTCCTGAGGCGCAGTCCAAACGGTCTTCAGCTATTTTAGAAAACATCGGCGACTTGGAACCCAGAGCTCCCGGCCCTTCCATGTATGCAACTGAGAAGGAGAAGAATCAGGATGCGCAGATGTCAGCTTTCCTTAGAGAGGATCAGAGCCACGACTCACCTCAGAGTGCTACCGCTCCTATGCGGCCTAGCCCCCAGTTCAGCAACTCTCACGATATCACTACCGAGTCCAACTCGCCAGCTCATACCGTTGCGCGACAGGATATCCGAGCCTCAGCGGAGAAGATTCTCTACACTTTCCTTCTACCTGGGGCTGAGCGAGAAATCACCCTTCCCGGTTCTATTACCCAAGAAGTCACCACTGCAATCGAAGAGTATGGCCGTGACGACCCTGAAGTGTTCGATGTTGCCAAGGATTATGTTTTCCAGGCCATGGAGCGAGATGCTTTCCCAGGTTTCCTCCGAATGAAGGCTCTTGGCAATCTCATCCCACCTACTCTCATCATGAGACTCATCCTTGGACTAATCGCCATGTTTGCCGCTCTCTGGGCTTCATTTGTTCTCATTTTCCTTGACTACTCCCGAACTACCAGATGCTGGGTATGTGTTTTGTCTCATTATGCTTTTGAAAATATGCTGATTCAAGATAGCTCATCCTGCCCTTCACCGTTGGTGTTTATTTCCTTGCGTCTTACCAATACTCACTGGACCCTATCATGGCACTGGTTGGTTACAGCGAGTACACACCCTTCAACTTCTCTCGCATCCGCGAACCCTACGTTCGCAAACTCATCGCTAAGCGCGCTATCATGGTCCTCGCGGTGACTGTTCTCATCGATGCTGCTCTTTGTGTTCTTTTCATTCTCGTTCCCGGAAAGCGTCTCTAAGCATATTCTTTACACCGAAAATCGCGGTCACTAATGCCGGCCATTGCTGGCCATTCGAATTTTTCACTATCAAAAGATATCATTTCCGCAAGGTCTAATTTGGACATCATATCAATATTCACGACTGTAATGATTAGGGAGCCTTTGATTAGGCAGCGATATAAGTCCAGTCTCTCGATTGAGCGCGG
This sequence comes from Fusarium citri, assembly GCA_004367485.1. NCBI lineage: Eukaryota > Fungi > Ascomycota > Sordariomycetes > Hypocreales > Nectriaceae > Fusarium > Fusarium citri. The sequence goes on along the minus strand of QHHH01000008.1, from coordinate 87,825 downwards.
GCGTTGCTTTCTGGAGGATTGGCGTACGGAAATCTACTGTTTATTCACCAAGGGTTATTTGTAGTTTAGCTATTCCTGGTCTAGACCTCGATGTTCGGTTTCGTTTCTAGCCATGCGTTTTTCTTTCTAATTTCTGGCCATATTAGGTCAACAGAATCGCTAAAGGGCTTGGAGCTCATAGCATTCTTTAGGGATTCAGAGGGGGTAATAAAAGGCGTCGTTTCATCTATTATGTCATGGTTCTTCGTGATGGATCTTTTATGGGTTCCGGTACTTAAATCATAGGCTTGAATGATGCACAGAGTGCTCACAGCTTGCGCTTGCTTGCCCGTTTCTTCTCCTCCTCTGACTCATCCACGTCCATGCTGTCGTTATCGACCAAGTTGCCCACATCCATAACAGACCGCTTGTTGAATCCTCTTCTAGCCATCATGTCGCGGCTCATGCTTGGCAATTCGTACTTGCGTCCGCCGCCACCCTCTTGATGCTCGCTCATCAGCTGCTGCAGCTTCTCGTCTGCGTCGCGCTGTTCACGCTGTCTAGCAGCGGCTGCTGTTCGGATCTCCTTGATTTGAAGTTCGACGCTGCTGAGGGCGGTGGTGCAGCGGTCAGACCATGTCTTGAGGGCGACGGTCATGTCGGGTATCGCTCCGGGTGCAAGATCACGCAGGGGTGCAACACTTGAGACTTGTACGGTAGCGCGAGCTGGGTCGAGCGTTGCATGGAGCAGACCAGCGTAGACCGCCGAGATTACCAAATTCTCAACCTCGCGAGAGCCGGGAAGATCCAATGAGTCCTGTAGCGCGGCATACGAAAGGTTCTGTCGGTCTCTGGCGAGCGAAAGTAGTGAAAGCTGGCGTAGCTTAGTAGCTTGGGCTTCTGCGAGCTCCGGCAGGCCCGATGTGCTTTTGTAGGAGGAGTATGTCCCGTAGGCGAAGGTTTGTAGGAGATTGAGGTGCGAGGCAAACTCAGAGTCGGCGAGGTTCTGAATGGAGGGTGTTTGGAGGAGTTCGCTGAACAGGAATGTGTTCGGTGCTGATGTAGCTCGAGTGACGAGATCGGCGGCAGCGCGAGGAGAAGTAGCTGACTTGGATAGAGCTATAAATGGCTGGCAATGATGGTTAGCTTGATCTATGGCCTATCCTTATTGTTGGGTTTACCTCTAGTGCGTTGAGAGCCTTTGTTTGCTCCATGATGAGTTCTGTTTGAGGCTACAGCCTCGTGGGGTTTGACGGATGTAAGAAGCCAAGTACGTCACGATGCCAAGCAGACCTGACGAAAATGCCAGTACTAATCACCCGCACTGTCTTGAACGTTGCTGATTTCTCTTCCCGGCTCTACTCTGGAGAAATGTATGCGGGATTGGCAATTATAAGTTGCTGAAGTAAGGTGTAGATGAAGTTCGAGATGGGTATGTTGGAGCTACTACCTACATGCAGTTCAATGTGAGGCTGGAGCAGGCAGCATGTGGCGGGCGCGGGGCTCTGGGCTCGGGAGGCATTGGGTGTGGGGTCAGGCTCTGTGGAAATCTTGCTGAGCAAGCCTACCCTATAGACGTACATGACCGGCTGTATCGTCGACAGTACAAATTGTATATTCACTTTGCTTATGCTGTTTGGGTTATTCCATGTAGAGCTTGGTGCTTTCTCTTTCTTTTGTGCAAGTTCTGATGGTCGTTTTGCTGTTCTCATCCATCATTAGATTGACGCAATGCAGTGGTTGAAAAGCCGACATCCCAGCAAGCAGTTTGATATAATATGTTAGATTGACATAGAACAATTGTAGTAGCCGGGCATCCATGTCAACGGGACATTAATTGGAATACAAGAAACAACTATGATACATATCAAGAAGAGTATGACTCAAGTCTTGTTGGCCCAGACGAAGTCCCAACAGTTCAGCCACTGAAGAAAGCAGACGGAATGGCGTATGATCTATCGTTAGCAACGCATCTAAGTTTAGCCACAGAACCCGCTGACGAGGTCTGGGAGTGACAGGCTGTGAGGAATGGCATGCTGACTGTATACAACATTGGAGCTTCGCTCGCGACACGTCTTTGTCACCTTAAAAGGCTAGTGAAGCCCGAGTTGTGCATTTACAATGAATCGCGTCTTACGACAGTAAGATAGCCACCTGGATATGCAGAGTGGCTGATGATTATATCAGGAAGTTAGACGAGGGTTAATTATGACAAAGACGCAAACGGTAACTCAAAGAAAAAGCAAGCGACTTCGTATCGAGTTCCTGGACAAGCTGAAGTCGTTGAATCGCCTCGTCTTAAGATTGGGTTCTCAAGACGAAAGCTGGTTGGACGGTCTAGTGTTGGATGGTTGCGTTCCTAAAGGGATCGACACTTGCACCTTTAAGAACACGAAAGGCGTTATCCGTAGTTAGAAGGGCCAGCTGAGCTGGTCAGGCTTCGACCTCCAGCTGTGTAAGATGAGATGAGATGAGAAGGGACAGGAATAAAGATTTGAGTGTACTATCCGTAAGCCTCAACAAGGCTGTGTTTGCCCGGATCTCACTTACGGATAATGATCCATGAATGGATTCTTTCAAGTGACAATTGGGTTCCGTTCCTTTGAGAGCGGAGCGTTGTCTGCCCCTAGTCCTGCCAGTGTCTCAGGTTTCAGCACTTTTAGCCCCAAGCTCCCGTCCTCATTCATCTTGTCGGGGGACCCTTTGGCCTTCTCTGGTGAAACATCCCTGCAAGCAAGAATTTCTGGTGCTTGATCAGTCGCAGCTTTGAGAAAATCCCACCAACGAGAGCTGCGATTGGCGACTTGGGTGCATCCGGAAACCGACCCCAAACTGGAATCTGACCGTTGCAGCCGCTGAGCCAAGAAGTGTTGCGGATGTTCTGTTCTTTGGTTTTGCGCAAGTTTTCAACGTGTTTCCTCTCGCTAACTAATAGCAGATTGAGTGTTTCCATATCTTCCCCTGAATCTTTGAGAGATAGAATAGATAAATCGCCGAGACTCCGTCGTTGTGGAATTCTTACTCATGTCATGTCCTTTTGATCTGGCACTGGTGTCTTTTTTTTATCATTATCTTCTCGTACCCAAGTGGTAGTTCATTTCATTTCATTTCCGTTTCCATTTCCTTTCTCTCGTCTGACTAAACATCGGAATACGAAAGACCAACCAAGCAATCCACCTAGGTACTTTACCTTCATTGATTGAAGCCGGTCTTCTTGGTTTTCTTGGTCTTAGTGGCGCATTCACTATCAACCAGCATCCATCAGCTGCTACTGTCACCTTCCGGTCCTGTTGCCTCCGATTTCCTTTTTCAGCTTTTTAAAGTATCCTTTATCTCGTCTTCTTCGTTTCGTTTCGTATTGTTCTGTCGAGCTGCTGCTCGCTTTATTTCACAACTCTCAATATTATACGGACTTGAGAGATGGTTGTGGCTGGTCGATCCAACTAGAGAACCGAACCGTTCATTCCATTATTAGCAACCGAACCAACCACCAGACCAGTCTAACCGCGAGAGTGAGACCAAGACCCAAGTGCCGTGCTTCCCGCCCTCTACTGCGGTTTACAACCTCCAACAAACATCAGCTTCTGGATCGGCTCACGAAATATTCACGAACCTCGAGACGAGGCTCACGAGCCATAGCCAGTCGCCATGGCTCCCGCCTATATTAAAGTCCCTCCTAAGGACACCGACAATGTCGCACTCTCCGTCCCCAGAAGCCCAGGCGCCGGCGCCCATTTCGCTACAACGACGCTTCGCGTGGATGGCATGACGTGAGTATACATGAAGCCCTATCTTGAACTCATTCCGGGCAAACCGAGACCCAGTTATGCGGTCTTGCTCGGCTTTTGCGGCCCCAATTTACAAGATGCGTACGGACCATGAACAAGGATATAATACTAACTCTCATTCCTCTACAGTTGCGGCGCATGTACTTCTGCTGTTGAAGCTGGCTTCAAGGGTGTTGATGGCGTTGGAAACGTCTCAGTCAGTTTGGTTATGGAACGCGCAGTCATCATGCACGACCCCCAAGTAATCTCCGCCGACGACATTAAAGAAATCATCGAAGACCGAGGATTCGACGCCGAGGTGCTCACCACCGACCTTCCCAGCCCTGTGGGCAAGCGTTTCAACGAGACTCTTTACGACGACGAAAATGACTTTGTTACGACCACTGTCGCCATTGAGGGCATGACATGTGGCGCCTGCACATCGGCTGTTGAGGGTGGATTCAAGGACGTTCCCGGCATTAAGACCTTCAGCATTTCCTTGCTCTCCGAAAGAGCCGTTATTGAGCACGATCCCGATCTCCTTACAGCTGAGCAGATTGCCGAAATCATCGAGGACCGTGGTTTTGATGCTACAATTGTTGATTCTGGCAAGGTGGTAGCCGACAAGTCTGGGAAGGACGCTGGAAACGTTGGAAACGTCGCTGTAACGACCGTTGCCATCGAGGGAATGACATGTGGTGCTTGTACCTCGGCCGTCGAGGGTGGGTTTAAGGGCGTAGATGGCGTCCTGAAATTCAACATCAGCCTACTCGCGGAAAGAGCCGTTATTACACACGACGTCACCAAGCTCTCCCCCGAACAAATAGCGGAAATAATCGACGACCGTGGATTCGATGCCGAAGTCCTTTCTACCCAGGCCGCAACTGTTCACCAAAGCGCATCATCGTCTGCAGCACAATTCAAAGTCTATGGCGTGCCCGATGCGTCCGCAGCAGAGAATTTGGAGGCTGCATTGGCTGCCATGCATGGCGTCGATTCAGTTTCATTAAGCCTTGCTTCTTCGCGCCTTACCGTCACTCATCAGTCCAATGTCATCGGCCTGCGTGCCATTGTTGAGGCCGTCGAGGCCCAGGGATACAATGCGCTCGTCGCTGACAGCCAGGACAACAATGCTCAGCTCGAATCACTTGCGAAGACGAGAGAGATTGGTGAGTGGCGAACGGCCTTCCGAACTTCGTTGGCTTTCGCCATCCCCGTTTTTATTCTCGGCATGATTTTGCCCATGTGCGCACCGTCTCTCGATTTCGGAAAGCTTGAGTTGATTCCCGGACTGTTTCTTGGTGATGTTATCTGTTTGGTCCTCACGATGCCCGTTCAATTTGGCATTGGAAAGCGATTTTACATTTCAGCATGGAAGTCACTGAAGCACCGTTCCCCGACCATGGATGTTCTTGTTACCCTTGGTACATCTTGCGCCTTCTTTTTCAGCGTTCTGACAATGCTGGTCTCATTAATAATGCCCCCTCACAGTAGGCCCAGCACCATCTTCGATACCAGTACTATGCTTCTCACCTTTGTCACCCTGGGTCGCTACCTCGAAAGCAATGCCAAGGGTCAGACCTCCAAGGCCCTTTCGCGTCTGATGTCTCTCGCACCTTCTATGGCCACCATCTATGTTGACCCAATCGCTGCCGAGAAGGCCGCCGAAGCATGGGACAAGGATCCCAGTACCCCAAAGACCCCTAGACTTGGGGGCTCAGCGCAAGAGGAGAAGTCGATTCCTACCGAGCTTCTTCAGCTAGGCGATATTGTCATTCTTCGACCTGGTGATAAGCTCCCCTCCGACGGTGTTCTGGTTCGAGGAGAGACCTTTGTCGATGAGAGTATGGTTACTGGCGAAGCGATGCCTGTCCTGAAGCGAGTAGGCGACAATGTCATTGGCGGAACAGTCAATGGCGATGGTCGGGTAGACTTTCGAGTCACTCGGGCTGGTCGTGATACTCAGCTTAGTCAAATTGTCAAGCTTGTTCAGGATGCGCAGACTACACGTGCGCCTATCCAGCGACTTGCTGACACTCTCGCTGGTTACTTTGTCCCCATGATTCTTATTCTCGGCCTCTCCACGTTTCTTTGCTGGATGGTGCTCAGCCACGTGCTTCCGAACCCACCCAAGATCTTCCTCCAAGATTCAAGTGGCGGCAAGATCATGGTTTGTGTCAAGCTTTGCATCTCTGTCATTGTTTTTGCCTGCCCTTGCGCCCTGGGTCTTGCCACACCCACCGCTGTTATGGTCGGTACCGGTATTGGCGCTGAAAATGGTATTCTGATCAAGGGTGGTGCTGCTCTCGAAAGAACCACAAAGGTGACACAGATCGTCCTCGACAAGACCGGTACTATTACCCATGGCAAGATGAGTGTTGTTCAGTCAGTTCTGGAGGCTGAATGGTCTGGCAATGAGATGCGTCGTCGACTGTGGTGGACCATTGTTGGTCTTTCCGAGATGGGCAGTGAGCACCCTGTAGGCAAGGCCATCCTCGCTGGAGCCCGACAAGAGCTTGATATCGAGGTCGATGGTGTCGTCGAAGGAAGTGTTGGCGAGTTCAAGGTCACCGTTGGTAAGGGTATCAACGCTCTCGTCGAGCCTGCCTCAGCCGTTGACCGTAGCCGCTATCGTGCGCTTATTGGCAACGTTGCCTTCCTGCAGAACAACGGCATTGATGTCCCCGAGGATGCTATCGAGGCGTCTGAACGTATTGACTCTGATGCAAACAAGACTGGTAAGGGACCTGCAACTGGTACCTCTCACATCTTTGTTGCGATTGACGGCAAATACAGCGGCCATATCGCTTTGGCCGACTCCATCAAGGAGGGTGCAGCTGCTGCCATCTCTGTTATCCACAAGATGGGTGTCAAGACCGCCATTGTCACAGGTGATCAGCGTTCCACTGCCCTCAGCGTCGCTGCCGCCGTCGGAATTCCACCCGAAAATGTGTACGCTGGCGTGAGTCCCGACCAAAAGCAGGAAATCATCAAGCAGATCCAATCGCAAGGCGAGGTCGTTGCTATGGTTGGTGACGGTATCAACGACTCTCCTGCGCTTGCAACTGCAGATGTCGGTATCGCCATGGCCAGTGGCACAGACGTTGCTATGGAAGCTGCCGATATGGTTCTCATGCGCCCAACAGATCTGATGGACATCCCGTCAGCGCTCGACCTTACCCGTTGTATCTTCCGCCGCATCAAGCTGAACCTGGCTTGGGCGTGCATGTACAACGTTGTTGGTCTACCTATCGCCATGGGCTTCTTCCTCCCCATTGGTTTCCATATGCATCCCATGATGGCTGGTTTCGCCATGGCATGCAGTAGTGTCAGTGTCGTTGTGAGCAGTCTTCTGCTCAAGTTGTGGAAGCGACCTCGCTGGATGGATGAGGCCGCTGCAGAGCAACGCGGTGGTCTTCAATGGAAGAGCGGTAGAGGCATCATGGGCTGGATGCGAGAGATGTTTGGCAAGAGGCGGGTCAAGAAGGATGAGGGATACGTGCCCTTACAAAACCTGGATTCATAAGCATATTTCTTTTTATTTTGTTAAGCGGCGCAGTCATGATGTTGTAGTTTGACTGGTTGTATACCAATGATATCCTAGAGCGAAAACAACAGCATATAAGCATTTTTTTTTTTGGTCAGCATATTGGACTAGTGAGCGATCTTTAAATTCCCGAGTGACGACCAGTCCCTTTATGTCGACTTTGCGACATCCAATTCTACTGCGTGCTCGGCGTTTTCTCCTGGCCATCAGGTGCTGGTCGTATGTTTGTACCTCACGGGATAACGCAATGTTTTCGCTCTGAGTTGCGACATGCCCAAGGACACACGGCATTGCCATCTCATTGCCGAGAAAGTCTCTGATTGTGAAGCACAATGGGCTTTCACAAATCACTCGATTTGAGAAAGTCGAGATGTATCTGAACATGTTGGTGATCGGGTGCATGTTCGTGGCTACCTGAAGGCTGAAAGGCACCGACCTGCATGAGCTTCCCTTTGACCACACATTGAGTGGAAGACTCAAGGGAGAGAATGGAATGAAGTGAAGAGTTTACAAGAAAGACGGACCACTTAGAGGACAACAGTAGAGACCTTAAAGAATGGAGTTCCAATACGTAGATGTTAAGCCTCAGGGTCTTGTAGTGCCGCATATCTGGACAAGATGAGCATCGGCAGTTCCCAGACTAGACGAGATTGGCGTTGCAATAGAGTTGACAATAAGGCTGTAGGATCGTCATATTCTATTATCTTCGCCAGTCACATTTCAAGATTGGTAGTGAGGTACACGTAATACTGTATGCTTCTTCTAGAATGCCACAGTACCCTGTGTATAACTATTGACAGCATTTGCGCCACAAAGCCTGCCAAAGGAATTCCACTAGCTGTCAACGTTGCATAGTCAAGCAAGGGTTTTTATTTTTCTGTAAGGGACCTAAGGGTACAACTCAGCTCCTCAAAGAGGCTGAGACGTCTCCAAGACCCTTGCATTCACCGAGTCTCTCTCTGTCTTGTGAACAGACACGGATGGCTTCGTGTCCGACTTGATGTGACAGACTGACAGACACTCAGGGGTTCAGTCTCGTTTCGCTGGAATTCTGATACGCCAAGACGAGATTATCGACTATGTGGTGGGCTTGCAACTTGTCTTGCTTGTCTATTTGAGCCGCTAAACGTTGCTGATGAATGGAGCTTGTAGGATATGAAAAATGGATAACGGCGCGGATCATTCCAGTGATTTGAGCAATTCATTCGCCAAGACGGTTCAGGGCTGTTGGAAGGCGTTTTGGTTTGAAACGATGCGCTATATTGATCATTTGCTTCACTAAACGTGCAAGCAACCGCCCTTCTGTCCCCTTAATTGAGGGTAATAGTGATACTGCGGATGACCGCATTACAGTAACCAACCTTTGTAGGGTTGCATGTGTGCGTGCTTGCTAAACATGCTTCCTGATTAGGTCCCCAATACGATAATTGTCAGAGCCATACGGCACCACATTCGCTCCGACAACTCATGTCGGATGCGTAAGCTCGTGTTCTATAAACAGTTTCCTACAGAGAAGAGACTTTACAAAAGGCTGAAGAAGTGTGTGGTTTCGACCCATTTTACACTTGGCCTACGTAACTACGGATAAAGTATCTGTGTATGTATTGCGTGTTCTGTGATAGGCGATGGATTACCTGGTTCTTGGCTCGTTTCACGACAACGCGGCTCAACACGTACAGTATCTGCCGTACAGTATCTGTACCTATGTCTATGTGCGGATTTAGAACCATGCTTAACTTCCATGGTAGACTAGATAAAATGACGTGCCGTTTTCTCGCTTGTGTTTCCTTCAGAGATTGAGTTGAGTCCACATGAGATCCGTGCTGCGGGTGTCAAGAATACTTTACATACAGTGACTATCACTATCCGGACCGGTACTTAATTGTGCTTGGTAAAGTTGAATTATGCAGGAGTCTGGATATCCACTTGCATCCGGGTCTTCCATATTAATTAATATTGAAAAGCTATAGGATCAATAACCTCTTCGGCCAGGTCCTGGTCCTGCTCTGCTGCAGCTGAAAACGGGATGATTTGATTCAATTCATTTCTTTACGCCTCATTCGTTAGTCTAGATACTCTGCCCTATTGTCATCCAATCCAGAGAGTTGCTAGAATTGTCAACACGAGCCGACATGATTGGCTCGCCATGTGGTATTTCTTAATTCTAGCGTTGTTGGCTGTCCAGATGGAGGGATACCCCCGCCCCCTTTTTGATTGCAGTGCAAGTTGAGGACATTCAGCTTTGAGAACCCCTGGACTTGACTTGACTGGGTTGGATTGACTGAGATTCGAGTCAAAGGGACTTGAGGATCGCGTTCCAGAGAACTTTGGAGGAGTGTAAATGATACAATGATAACCCTAGATGGCTAGATCTCAGCCCCTTTTGAGAATGTTGTTGTAGTCAACTGAATTGAGTTTGGAATACGTTGGTTCTCGAGGGAACAGCCCAAGATTGATCGATCTACAACGGTTGAATAGTGGGCTACCAATAAAGCCTTGTCTACTACTTAGAGTGCTCTGCTCTGTACGGATACCTCTTAATGACTATGAGTAAGTTGAGCGCTGTATTAAAGTAGTATACTGTATGATGGATGTAGTGCTGAACCTTACTCAGCTATCATTTTATTAATTTCCCCTCTTAAGAAACTCTTATAAAGGACACCAATAATGAAGTTATTCGCGGGGCTGCTGAATCCGCTGGCAGGTTCTGCCAATGCTGACAGTTGTTCACTAAATCTTGACACACCCGCCACAGGTACTTTGGTACAGTGTATCTTCGGGTAACTCCCACCTAACGGATGCCCCCACCTCCACTTCCCAGGCCCAGGACCCCCCGCCATTGAACCACTGAAGCCCGAAAGTGCCCGTAATGATGATGGATTGCTTCCCACGAGGAAGGAAGGTACCGACGATGCAAGTACAGTAAGCCTATAATCCTTTTCGGATTGGCTTCCATCCCGTCCTTGCCTAATAAAATATTCCTCCCTTTTTCTCTCTCCTGATAATAAATTCCGTCTGTTATATTGTCACCCTTTTTTCCCTCCCTTTTATTGAATACCTTCAAAATCTTTTCCCTCCCAAGTATCCTTTCTTCTTGTTCTTAGTCGAGTTACCAGTGCTTTTACAGTACAAGCCAGGTACCATTTTGTCTGTGCCTTGTTTGGTCATTCCCGTCTGGTCTCCATCTTCATCTCCCTGTCTGGGTCCAATCGCTCGCTTTGATCCAATCCATACCTTACCCATCACTAAACTTATTACGCGCGCCTCCGCCTCCTTCTCCCTTCGGTTGGCCCCTGTATTTTCTTCGCTTCTCATTCTCCGTGTTGCATTTCCACTTTGCAACTACTACAATTACCATTTCAACCACGACTCGGCCGCAACCTTTTATCTGCATCGCATCTCGTCGGTAATCGACTGTGCTCGCAGAATATCTAGTCGACTCGTCATTACATATATCGACTGGACTCTTGGTTATGCTTGAGACTCGACGATAGTATCCATTACGACATTCTCTTTATTCGATCCACTAAGCCAACAATCGCATCCCCGCGAAGACGAAAATCGGCGCATACTGCAACAACAACCATGTCTTCCCGTCCGCACAACGAGGAGCCTCTCCCACTCCTCTCCGCTGAGGAGAGAGACCGTGATATGAAGGGCGAACTCGATGTCGAGAGCGACGCCGGTCGCGCCGAGCCTCCCAAGAACAACAACCTCGAGCACGAGTACTCCATTCCCAGCACCGTCAAGTTCGCATGGCTCGGAACCTACTTCTTCTTCTCCCTGCTCTTGACGCTCTACAACAAGCTGGTTCTCGGAATGGTGAGTTACTGATCTCAACACGAGATTCTGTTGTAGAGCCCATGCTGACATGCGATTCTTTCAGTTCCACTTCCCATGGCTCCTTACTTTCCTCCACGCCTCTTTCGCCAGTGCCGGTACCTATGTCATGATGCAGATGGGTTACTTCAAGCTTTCCCGACTGGGGCGCCGCGAGAACCTCGCTCTTGTTGCTTTCAGTGCTCTGTTCACTGCCAACATTGCCGTCTCCAACTTGTCTCTGGCCATGGTCTCTGTTCCTTTCTACCAGACCATGCGCATGCTGTGCCCGATCTTCACCATTCTCATCTACCGCGTCTACTACGGCCGTACCTACAGCAGCATGACCTACCTCTCTCTTCTTCCCCTCATTATCGGCGCCGCCATGACTACCCTTGGTGAGATGAGCTTCACTGATGCCGGTTTCCTTCTCACTATTCTTGGAGTCGTTCTCGCTGCTCTCAAGGTATGTCCCTGTTTATGATACAAATACAATCAACCAATACTGACCGTAATGCAGACTGTCGTCACCAACCGATTCATGACTGGTTCTCTCGCCCTTCCCCCGATTGAGTTCCTCCTCCGCATGTCCCCTCTCGCCGCCCTCCAGGCTCTGGCTTGCGCCACTGCTACCGGTGAAGTCAGCGGGTTCCACAAGCTCATCACCTCTGGAGACGTCTCTCTGCCTCCCGCTTTCGCTTCGCTCTTCGGCAACGGTTTCCTCGCTCTGCTTCTCAACATCTCGTCTTTCAACACCAACAAGCTTGCTGGTGCTTTGACCATGACTGTTTGCGGTAACCTCAAGCAGTGCTTGACTGTTGCCCTCGGTATCTTCCTCTTCGATGTTACCGTCGACCTGCTTAACGGTGCGGGTATGGCCGTCACAATGCTTGGTGCTGCTATCTACAGCAAGGCTGAGCTCGACAACAAGAACCGAAAGAGCCAACAAGCTGCCGCCGCTGCCTACAAGCCCGTCGAGCAGCAGTCTCGGTAAATGATGCACTGAGAATGATGCGCTTTTGAGAATTCGATGTTCTCGTTTTTCATACATGAACTTTTATAGACGACCGGGCGAGTTGAGACAGGCAAAGGCGAACTTCTTTTATTTGGCGTCTTGCTTTGCTTCTTAGGGTAGCATGGATCGATATCTGCTAAGTTCTGTTGTGCTTGCTATGCACCGGTTTCATAGATTCGCTCATCGTAGCAAGAAGAGGGGAGGATTGGAGACCGAGAGATGTTATTACTATCATGATCATGGGCTATGGGTTTTTCGAAAATATGCAGGCTCAGGTTCGCCGCGGCCTTTTCTATACAACTTTTGTTGTTTCAATTTTCTTGAATAGGGTTTGCATTTCAGAGTAAGAATAGATGCTCTACACTAATGCCTGCGTTACTGTGTCTGTACTTAAATCATGTACTATATGTAACAAAGTTGAAGAAAACATTTTATCTGTTTTGAATTTTGCTTTTCGCCAGACGAACGGCAGTGAGCCCCATGTGGATAGATGCCCAGTCTAAAAGATAACCACCACCCGATGAGTTTTATGATATAATTAACACTCTTGGGACAAGTACCACCAAAAACATAACCCATATAACGCCTTGCTATGCTAGTAGATTTGAAAACTGGATATATCTGATTTTAGATGTCCTCGTGCACGATCGAAGCGTCCGGCAATTCCTTCCTCTGTAGTTCCCAAATGCTCTTGTGAACATCCTCAAAAGATGCGTTGGCTTGCAGTCCAAGAGTTTCTGCAAGGATCTCAAGATCACTCGGTGGCAGTACAGTCTGCTCCATGCCCGCACCAAGAACTGGTCCTGTGATGATGCGGTTGACGCCGGTGCCTTTGGCTTTGCTGAGCATGCCGAAGCGAATACCCACTTCAGTGGTGGTGACCAAGATACTCATGATAATCAGGACAATGATGATCCATGTAATGTAGCTCATCTTGGCGTGGGCAACAGAGTCAGATAGGATCTCAGCAAGATCCAGGAAGACACGGCAGCGTTCATTGAGAACCTTGATGCGTGGATCGATCTCGAGATATTCACGAATGGCGGCATACAAAGGATGGAGAGTTGGTTCAGACTCCCAGAAGAAATTAGGGACGTCGAGAATGTTCGAGGCTGCGCAGATGTTAGAATTGTACCAGATCACTTAACGAAAAAGACTTACATAAGTTGATGTCGACACGGCTTCTGAAAAGTTTACCCAGCATACGCACAATTTCAGTTCGAGTCATCTTAAGCTCTCCTGTCAAAGCGAGCATCTTGGGCACATGCTGTGCATCCAGCATAGTCTCACTCATGCGTTCCTCAAAGAAACACAAGCGCGTACTCTGCGCAATAGCATGGCTAATAGTGAGCTTGATCATATGGTCAGACCTTGGTAACAGAGTGATCATATCGTTGAAGATGCGCGGACGCTTTATGTCCGCGCTATATTCAAAGTGGAACTCCTCTGTCTCATAGTCTTCCTGGTCAAGAGGCCGAACGAGAAGACTGGTGCCGCCGTTCTCTACAGCATCGGCATCGGCGAAGGTCAAGTCGGCAAGAATGTCCTTTTCTTGATGTTCGGTGAAGTTCCAAAAAACAACCACGCCGTAAGAGTAGACGAACATTTCTGCGAAGTTCTTTGCGTCAGGAGCGAGTCGGTTCATTGACGAAACATCGTCGTCGTGACGGAAAGGGTTGCTACGCTCAGGAGTCGATGGGCGGTTGGTGAAGTGAGAAGGAATCTCATGGCCACGCTCTGGACTGGGATGTTCGTATGCGTCGTCCTCGAAGTAACCCTCATGATGATCTCGCTGCTCACTGCGCTCAATTTCCAAATCGAGTACCGTCTTGCCAGTTCCGGGGGTCTTCAAAATAGGTCGACTTCGAACACGGGTGCCGTCGGTGCCGTTCAGGAGTGGCAGAGCATAGATGACATAGAGACAGTCGTCGTAAATCTTGGTTTTGGCCTCGTGCTGCTTGCGCAGAAATTCGGCAGTAGGCTTGATCTTGTACGCTTGCGCAGTGCAGTAGGCTGTCAATCTGCTGACCTTGTCCGTTCTTTGCATCTTGGACAGCCTCTCAGCAAAACTCTTGCCACGAATTCCACCTCGCTTCTTAAGCACATCCAGCTCCTCATCCTTCAATGGGCGATTCTCATCATCGTGGACACGGCGCGCAAGTACCGATTCGCTTTCAATTTCCTCATCGACGTCATCGTCATTATCCTCTGCTTCCGGAAGAAGGACCAATTTTTCGCTAATCTTGGTTGTTCTCGACGGCATCTGCTGACCGGTACGTGACTGAGCATTTGGTAGACCGCCCGATGAGACCCGGCGACTAAGGGCGCTGCCCGACGGGCCCGGATGTCGTCCTGGAGGTACGGGTGCTGGAGGGCCTCGCGGTTGGCCTGATGGGATCTGTGAATTGTACTGAAGAACATTGTCGACGGTCATAAATCGCATCGGTGCTTGGGACCCAGGAGCGCCTGAACCGGTATCTTGTCGTTGAAGGACCCTTCTTTGAGATTGCCTCTGTCTCGCATCGGTGACCTAGACGATATTAGCATGATTGGGCGACGCGCAGATATGACGATAGCAAGTACCAGGACAGATGGGCGCTGTTTGGAACTCATGATGTCTACTACTGGACCAAAGTCCTCACGCGACTAAGTAGGTAGGATATGGCACAGCGAGGTAGATGAGTAGAAACAATTGAGCCCAATAGTTAGTCGCGGTCGGGAATTGACGAAATAAGTCAAAGTCGGTTTACAAGGGTCGAAGCCTCAAAAAGATTCGAATGATTCTGGGTCGATGGGGTCAGTTCCAGTCGCAGCTCGGGCCAGTTGCTTTGGGTCTGGGACAGGCTTTGGCTTTTGCGCTGATGACCTCATAAAGCCCCACTGAATCACTATGGCGTATCAAAGCTTCGTCCATTCTGTCGTACTACAAACTATCGCTGGATTTGGGTTCCCTTATCGATTGTGTCTTTTAGTTTTAGGACATGTGAATTTACTACTGAAAATACGAGACGCAAACATCTTTGTTTACTATTAGAGTTTGAGTTTAGCGACTTGTAGTGCAAGGCAGTGCTATTGTTGCTAAGGGGAGCTGTCTAGATACAGTACCTCTTTAACAGCTGGAGGCTACTGCAAACCGTTTCATTGGTACACACAAAGAAACGTCGCCGTTTTATGTGTTTTGTGTTTTTGCATTTCTGTATTTCCGTGTTACCTTTGACGTTACAATCCGATCATGATCTACCAGATATTCAGCTTTCACCTGGACCTGGTCTTTATGAAGATGATCACTGGCCAAGGTACGGAGAATGGGCATAACAAAGTGAAGCCAAGAGTGGATTCATGCTGTTCAGATTTAGCGTTAAACGACATGACGAGCTCAAAAAAGGGCATCCACAATGCTGTGTGTTTTGATTGCCGACGATAATCTGGAGAGCTTTTCGGTTGGAGATCTGCAGGGAGAAAAGGCACTATGTACTCTGTACAGAGTATATCTTTTGTAGCTGACGGTAGGTATAGTAAATAGGTAAACAACATGCCTGTATATAGTACTCAGATCTACCTTTGGTAAGCGCCTGTTGTTTTCAATTGCAGGCAAACAGACGAATCAAGTGTCAAAAACACCTCATGGCGCATCGATAACCACTGAATTCTTGCTTCTTGCCCGCATAAATCTAACGATATTGAACACATGAGGGATGGACTTGACAAGGACGAGGAAGACATAAAAGTGGACCATGAGCGTCAAGTCGCCAATCGGGGCTAGACACGGGAAGCGGTTGCTGGGCGGTTGCCAGTTGTTTTGTTTACTACGGGCCCCGCCATGGATCGGACGCCTTGCTACTTACCTTAACTGTACTATGGGACGTTCGTTTTCTTGGGCATAAACTTGAATGATTTCCATACTGTGATATTGATTGACGGTATTTGCACTGCAACGGCACAGCACAGCACTTCATCTTATTGCTTTGACATTTTTTTTGTCCTTTGACAACGCACTTGACTGTCGTGTTTGTCTGCAATCCATATACCTAATTTCTCCTCCGCCTTTTTATTGTCTTGTCTCGCCTTGGGCCATAAAGATTCCAAGCGCCACCCCATTCTTGATCAAGTCACTTCCTTTCTGACGAAACCGAGCAACGCTCGAAACAATGCGTTAACGTCGCCGACAACAGGTGCATTTTACTACGTTCCTAAGCAGAGACAAAAAAGAAAAAGAGCAAGACATAGACAAGAGCTCGCGGCTTGGCTAGCGACTCTCCTCTTAAAGAGTTCACAATGTCGTCCCGTACTCGTTATTTCCAAACTCAACACCAAACTCAGAGCCAGGCGCCATCGCAACCGCTTCCTCACCAGCATCTACGATCTCATCGCCAGTCACACACCATCGACTTCGCTTCCAATTCCAACATCTCGCCCGCCCTCGTCAACCGCTTCCCTTCGACAACATCATCATCCGCTTCATCGGGCTACTCCCACGCTTCGGATCTTAGTCTCAACAGCCAATATACCTCTGCTTCTAGTTCGGCTGGCTACGGTGCGACAGTGCATGGCCACAAGCGAGCCCAGAGCGATGTCAGGGCAAGAGCGAATATCTTCGAGACTGGGGAAAATATGACCTCAAAGAAAGCTCCAGACAATATCTACAGCTCAGCTCGACATTCTCTCCGCCCACTTCCGCAAGCTCCTGCAGGCACGCGGCCTGAGACACCACCACATGCAACACTTCGCCATGATCGCACTAAAAGTGTCGACATCGGCA
Organism: Fusarium citri; assembly: GCA_004367485.1. NCBI lineage: Eukaryota > Fungi > Ascomycota > Sordariomycetes > Hypocreales > Nectriaceae > Fusarium > Fusarium citri. The sequence goes on along the minus strand of QHHH01000008.1, from coordinate 70,939 downwards.
AGCTGTCAATGTCCCATATGGATGTTCAAACCTCACCGACAAAAGGCTCGCCGACTAAGATGTCGACGTCGACTTCGCCAGTGAAAACATCATCACCTTCTCGCCCTCTACCGATACGACCAAACTCTATGCTTCTCACTCGATCCGACTCGTTTCTACCACAAGAAGCCACACTATCTCCTTCGTCACCCCATCATCATGTGCATAGCACCCACATTGCTCGGGATGAGCTAGAAGGTCTGGGCAAGTCCTCAACAAGTCAATTAAGGACACTTTCGCGCCTCGTTTCATCTGATTCTCCAGAAGACTTCACCATCACTTCGCCTACGCAGGAAGTCGTTGGGTTGCGCGGTCGACGCAGATTACAACGAGCCGATAGGAGCAACACCGGTCAAAGCCAAAAGAACACTGGCTACAGCTGGGAAGGTCGCAATTGGATGGACAAACAACGCCAATTCCTCCAAGCCTACGAGTACCTTTGTCATATCGGTGAAGCAAAAGAATGGATAGAAGATGTCATCCACAAAACTATACCACCTATTGTTGAGCTCGAGGAAGCACTCCGCGACGGTGTCACGCTCGCAGAAGTGGTAGAGTCACTCAACCCCGACAGGCGATACCGAATCTTTCAACATCCTAAGCTTCAGTACAGGCACTCTGACAATATTGCAATCTTCTTCCGCTACTTGGACGAAGTAGAACTGCCTGATCTGTTCCGCTTTGAGCTGATCGACCTATACGAGAAAAAGAACATTCCCAAAGTCATCTATTGTATTCATGCTCTGAGCTGGCTTCTTTTCCGTAAGGGAATAGTCGATTTCCGCATAGGCAACCTCGTCGGTCAGCTTGAGTTCGAGCACCATGAGCTGGAAGCTATGCAGAAGGGTCTTGATAAACTCGGCGTGACAATGCCTAGCTTCGGCAACATGAGTGCTGACTTCGGTGTTCCTGAACCTGAGCCCGAGCCAGAGGAGACTGAGGAAGAAAGGATAGACAGGGAATTGAAAGAAAACGAAGATTCCATCGTCGACATGCAGGCTCAAATCCGAGGTGCTCTACTTCGCGTCAAGCTTGGCGACACCATGAAACAGCTTTGGGACGACGAGGAGTGGTTGATCGATCTTCAATCTCGCATTCGAGGTGACTTCACTCGGCAGATTATGGAATATCGACTACAGATGAAGCGCTTTGCTATACAACTGCAGAGCTCAGTACGTGGATTCTTGGTCAGAAGGAGACTGGACCGCCGTGACCAGATCTTGGAGGCCCTTGAGCCTGATATTTTGGAGTTGCAGACCATGATTCGGGCCAACAGGGTCCGAAACCAGGTACGAGACATGACTGCTCAACTTGCGAAGTGTAGAGGACCTGTTCGGGAGATCCAGGCAATCTCCAGGGGCTTTTTGGCCCGCAAGAGTCATGTTGCGCAGTACAAAGAGACGAAAGAGTCGTCTGGTGTGGTTGAGAAGCTGCAAGCGGCAGTTCGTGGCGCTATGCTACGAGGCAAAGTCGAACAGGACCTCGAGGATCTGGAAATGCAAACCCCTGCGATCGTTGACCTGCAGGCGGCGGCAAGGGCACTGCTGACTAGAAATCAGGTTAACCGCGAGCTGCACCATCTGAAGTCCTCTGGACCCGGCTGGGAGAAGCTCCAGGCGTTCGCTCGTGGTTTCCGCGCTCGCCAGGACGACATGGCTCTGCGATCTGAGCTCAACAAGCACATTCCTGACATCGAACAACTCCAGGCTCTCGCCCGTGGACTTGCCACTCGCCAGAATGACCAGGCGCTAAGAGCTGAACTCAGCGAGCATGCCCCTGCTGTAGAACGACTCCAAGCTTTCGCCCGAGGACTCCGTGCCCGACAAGAAGACAAGGCCTTGAGATCGGAGCTTGATAAGCACACAACGGATGTAGAGCAACTCCAGGCTTTCGCTCGCGCCGCAGCCGTGAGACGAGATGTTGCCGATACCATTGATGCTCTTAAGGAGAACGAACCCGCTGTGGTTGGTCTTCAGGCTCTCATTCGGGCTATGATTGAACGACAGCGAGTTGGAGTTATCCTGGAGCAACTTGAAGAGCAAGAGACCCAAGTCATAACCTTGCAAAGTAACATCCGAGGATTCTTGTACCGCCAGCAACACCAGACCTTCCTCGAGGAGCTTGGATCTCACACTCCCCAGATCATTGAACTTCAAAGCATTCTCCGAGCCATGATGGAACGTGCCAGAGTTGAGGATATTATGGCCGAGCTGGAGCAAGAGGAGGAATCCATCGTCGCTTTCCAAGCTGCAGCCCACGGCTTCATGGTCAGGGCCCGATTCGAAGAGAAGAAGCGCTTCTACAACGAGAACATGCAGAAGGTCATTAAGATCCAGAGCTTTGTTCGCGCCAAGGTCCAAGGAGAGGCTTACAAGAGCTTGACCACCGGCAAGAACCCTCCTGTGAATGCCGTCAAGAACTTTGTCCATCTTCTCAATGACAGCGACTTCGACTTCAACGAGGAAATCGAGTTTGAGCGTATCCGCAAGACTGTCGTCCAGCAAGTTCGACAAAACGAGATGCTCGAGAACTACATCGACCAACTTGACATCAAGATCGCCCTTCTGGTCAAGAACAAGATCACCCTGGACGAAGTCGTGAGACATCAACACAACTATGGAGGCAACTCCATGCACTTCATCGCCAACAGCTCTATGTCCTCCGCCAACCAGTTCGATCTCAAGGCGCTCAACAAGAGCTCGCGTAAGAAGCTCGAATCCTACCAGCAGCTCTTCTTCAATTTGCAGACACAGCCACAATACCTCGCCCGCCTCTTCAAGCGCATCCGCGAGCAAGGAACCGCTGAGAAGGAGTGCAAGCGTATCGAGCTATTGATGATGAGTCTCTTCGGATATGCCCAAAAGCGCCGAGAGGAGTACTATCTGCTCAAGTTGATTGCCCGATCCGTTCGCGAGGAGATCTCCTGCGCGCGAGATGTCCAAGACTTTATTCGCGGCAACTTCTTCTGGTCCAAGCTACTTAACAACTACACTCGTTCCCCCCGAGACCGCAAGTACCTTCGAGATCTGTTGGGTCCTCTGATTCGAGACAACATCGTCGAGGATCCTGCCCTCGATCTTGAGAGTGACCCCATGCAGATCTACCGATCAGCCATCAACAACACCGAGTTGGCCACCGGTCGCCCCGACCAAAGACCACTTGATGTTCCTCGCGAAGTTGCTATCCGCGATCCCGAGACTCGCCGCCTATTCATTGATCACTTGCGTGACCTTCGAGAAATTTGCGACCAGTTCTTCCTCGCTCTTGAGGACTTCTTACACAAGATGCCATATGGTCTTCGCTTTATCTGCAACCAGATTTTCGAGAACCTCCGACAACAATTCAAGAGAGAACCTCCAGAGAACTTGCTGCAAGTAGTTGCCAACTGGCTTTGGCGATTCTACTTGCAACCAGCAGTTATTGCTCCTGAGAACGTCGGTGTGATCGAGAAGTCTCTCAGCCCTCTTCAAAAGCGAAACCTCAGCGAGGTTGCCAAGGTCATTAGTCAAATTGCCTCTGGACGACCATTCGGAGGTGAGAACGTGTACTTGCAGCCCTTGAATGCCTTTGTTGCCGAGTCCGTCGAGCGTCTCCTTCAAATCACTGGCGACCTGATTGCAGTGCCCGATGCTGAAAGAACATTCGACATTGACGAGTTCAACGACCTCTACGCCAAGAACAAGCCAACTCTGTACATCAAGATGACAGATGTCTTCTCCATTCACAATCTGGTTGCCGCTGAGCTTCAGACAATGTGCCCTAACCGTGACGATGTCCTGCGAGAAATCATGCACGATCTTGGAAGTGCTAAGAGCAACGAGAACGAGATGAACGCTGCCGGCTCTTCAGATATTCACATGTTCTTGACGCCCAAACTCCACGAGACCGATGATCCTGAGGCCGATGTCAAGGCGCTCTTCATGGAGACAAAGCGCTGCGTGCTATACATTATCCGTGTACAGACCGGTGCCAATCTTCTCGAAATCCTTGTCAAGCCCATCTCTCCAGAAGATGACCACAAGTGGCGTATGCTTCTTCATGACGAGTTCTCTGTTGGAAGCAACACTCGCGGTGCTTACTCCGATGCTAATATGATCGATGTAACACGCATGTCGTACCAGGAACTCAAGCGTACAGCCTTGGAGAACATCATGCGTCTTGAGAAGCTGGGTCGTATCACTAAGCACAACTACTACCAGGATGTGTTGAATGCCATTGCCCTTGATATTCGCACCAAGAGCCGCAGAAGGGTTCAGCGACAGCGAGAATTGGATGGTGTTCGTATGACATTGAGTAACTTGCACGAGAAGGCCAAGTATCTTGAGCAACAACGCAAGAGTTACGATGACTACATCGAGTCAGCAATGGCAACCCTGCAGAACAAGAAGGGGTAAGTTATATTTCCACACCCACAGTATTACAATGACTAACCGTTTCAACAGCCGCAAGAAGTTCTTACTCCCCTTCACCAAGCAATACAACCACCAGCGTGAATTGGAGCGCAGTGGTCGTGTCCCTAAATTCGGCAGCTACAAGTACAGCGCTCGTGCTCTTTCAGAGAAGGGTGTGCTTGTCTCATGGAGTGGCATCAATGACTTTGAGAAGATCAACTTAACTATCTCATGTGACGAAGTTGGTGTCTTCAGCCTTGAGGGCTCGCGAGGACACATTCAGATCCCTGGAGCTAGTGCTTTGGTGCCAATTGAGGACCTTCTGCAGGCACAGTTCGAGGCTCACCAATTCATGACTTTGTTCGAGGGCAACCTCAAGCTCAACGTTAATCTGCTGCTGCATCTCCTTTACAAGAAGTTCTACCGAACTCAGTAAAAGGCAGGGCCGCAATGTATACTTCGACGGCCTGACCCCTGGAGGGAAGGTCCAAAAACCACTTTCGAAAAGGAGATATATGACAGATGATACCTATGTTCCAAGGAAGAAGGGGGAATACTGGATGAGCATTGCAAACGGCGCGATTGGGAAAGGGGTGTTTCGTGTGACAATAGGTGTTTTTAAGGCTGCTTTGTGTTGGGAGACTCGTTGCAAGGCACAGGGTGCACTATTCAACGACGGTAAAATATGGCAATTCATGACGGAATACTAGGGTATTGGGAGTGAAAGTAAGGAAAGGGGGGTTGCTATTTTTGCATTGTGCTTTTACTGCGGCTTCATGAACGTTGATGAGCGAGCAGATGAGCTTGGCGCGATGACTGAATTGTTAGGATATCAGTTTGATTGGCATAACGTTATGAAATGTCATTTAAGTTTAAGTTTTATATCATCTATGTATTGTAATACCCGGAAATAGTATATGACGAGTTCCAACGAGTTTCAGATCAAACATACTGGTGTTCGCTTCAAGTCCTCGTGATCCTAGAGTTGTCAGCACATAACGAAAGAGTTGTGTCCTCGAGAGAAGAGGTTGTCGGTAATCGGTTATCGGGGAGCCTAAGCCATGATTGGTCAGCTAACATTAGTTCTACGAATACTTGTACAAAAGACCAGCCAGAACCCGGTGGAGAAGCGTACAGGCTAACAGGGAGGGTCTGCTTGAGTCGAGGCCAACGAAATCTGAAGCCAATCTGATAGGCAGAGTGTTCGGAATTCGACTTATTAGGCAGCAGATAAACTTACTAGGGGATAGATGAATGAGGCGAAGGTGAGAAGGATCCGGCGTTGCATCAGGGTCCAGACACAGTATGGCCACGCTAAGTGTACAGAACACCAAGAATGAAATTGGCTTGTTAGTGGTGGTCGCGTGAGCTCTGGTCGTAATTGCCGAGCAGTGACCTCGACCCAGGGATACTCATGAGCGGTAAGGGTTTAGTCCAGTTGGCGGCCGATTAGTCAAAGCAAAGAAAGATAAGCATGACTTCGGTCAAGGTTTTAGGACAAGCACAACTGATAAGTTGATAAGTTGGCAAGGATACGAGTACTACAGTCATTACCGCCGGTAGTGAGAGACATTGATCAACGTCAAACTCTTGGCACAATAATGGATTGGACAGACCAGATCCGAACTTCGGTCGAGCGCATTGCGAGGAACGTGTAACAAGGCATTAAGCGAAGAACTCAATTTGTCCTTGTTTAAGACTATCATTCGTCCGTAGGCTTGTTCTCCCGGGACCCGGTTGAAAGCGTGGGCGAGCTGGGTACGACGCTTTGGCGTGGTTCATCAGGCAGTTAGTTACTTTGACTGACTAGCAATCAATGCGACCGAATAGAAACGTGACCAAGTGTTAAGCTCGCATGCATGGCAGGCAGATAATGAGTTGTTCTGGCGTTGTGCGACACGGCATGTTTCGTCTTCGGATTATTGATGGTGTGTTGATGGGCTGTGTGCTGTGTCCAGCCGCAACACGGTACGTATGGTGAAGATCAGCAATCCTGTGAACGTTACCAAAGCCTCAACTTTCTTTGAAAAGTTGCAAGTTTGACCCAGCCTAGAGCATAGAGATCGAGAAAAATAAAGTGTTAGAGCCGATTCAAAAAGTAAATAAACCCAATTGATCCGGGGTATATTCAAGGATCGCAAAGTAGGAGAGACAGGCGACGGCTGCTCCGTATTTCAATGTCGACATCGATAGTGTAAAAGAGGTGATTGTCTGCTCACTCGGCCGTTCCAATCAATTGGCTTCAGAGGGGCCGAAAGTCGTAGGACTTGGTCTTGTTGTCGCCGAATCGCAGAAAAGGTTTGGCGACCCCAGATTGCACCATTGCAAGCTGACAAGGCGTTATGACACTAAAGGCGAGACGTTTGGTGTGTACCAAGTAGGCGCTTACGCTGGCCTTGGTGCATATTCATATAACCTCGAGAAAAACAGTCGAGTGGTCATGGAAAATTGTGCTTGGGGTAACTGATGGCTCGAAATTTCTTTATTGCTTCATCTGTTGTGTTTTTGCGCTTCTTGCTTCTCCCATCGACCTGGCAAGACATGTGTGATCAGATGGATAGCTTCGGAAGTTGAAGGGAGAAGAGGATACGAAGTGCGTGTCAGAACAAGAGCGGACAGTTCGGATGCGTACAGTCGCAGGACGTGGCGGACGACGGAATGACGACCTGATGAATGCAACAGGAGGGGATTGTCATCTTGTGGATCGCGTGAGGGTTGTGAATCTTACCTATACAGTAGTTTGACACGGTGTGTTAAGGGTGAGAGTTGGTAGAAGATACAGTGCCGTGTAGGATATCCATGCACCGTATAGACAATTCTTGGAGGTTGGATCTTTCAAGGCTTCAGAGATGAGAAGAAGTGCAGATAAAGGATGCAGGGACCGGCTAATGGCGTAAGAAGGTCCGTGCGTAGTCAAACCCCGAAGATGGTGCTGCTTTGTTCAACAATTTCGACACCCACCAAAGCCAAGCCTGATTGCTCAAAGATGGTGGTGGGATGGACAAGAAGGGAGGACGAGCCAGCCGCTTGCATGTCGCATATCGCATATCACATGTTGCATCGTGCATCGTCAGGTTTGCACGAAACGGGGGACGACGGCATAAAAGCTTCGAAAGACGCATGTGGGGGAAGAGAACGAGAGACCGGTATGCGTGCTGAAACTGATGCATCGCGACGAGGTTTATAAATCGAAACGCCAAGATGGTGGCCAACGGAAATCGCGATCCATGTGATGGCTTGGGATGCGTGGCCACTGCTGTGGTTGTCGATAGATGCAGGTTCTCATCTAGATGGCAACGTAGCATCTGTTCATGACTGACGAGTCGCACTCGGAAACATCATCTTGGGAGATTTTGTGTTTAGAGGCTGGTAATCCGATAGAACTTCTATTTGCTGAATTACTACATCAGTTTTTAAGAGTCAAATCTCGTACTATCTCAAGTTCAAGACAGGTCGAACAGTTGTCCAAATACCCATCTTCCAATACATGGTATTCTCAAATTGAGACCATGGTCATGGTCATGGTCTGGTTTCGTCGGAGAAGAATGATGCATGATGATGATGCATCTCGTTTATGATGGAGCAGACCTGGCTTCAGGTTTTGAATTTGGAAGCGCTTGTGCTGTGAATGATGAATGATAAAACCAAAATCCGACCTACGGGAGAGACTCGGCCGGGGTAAATCTAGAGCTGTCAATCTTTACGGGCTTGACCAGGGAAGGTTGGACACGGAAGTCATGGACCAATGGTGGTTGGCTCCTGACCGAATCGAGTAGTCGCTTGGAACCCCTGCGCAACCAAGAAGGTGAAGGCGCAACCCACGGCGCCTTCCTTGTACTTGCATAAAGTAACTTAGTAGGCAGGTGCAAGTGCAAGTGCAAGTGCAAGTGCAGAACTGTGGGCAGACGCAGACGCAGACGCAGACGCAAGTCAAGGAAGGAATCCTCCTTGGGAGCTTGTCTGCTTGTGTTTGAGCAACTGGCCCAGGCGGGCTGATAGTTTACAGACTAACAAACACCTTATCTCTTAGATAAAGTCATCTGATTCGATTTCCTACAACGTCAGAGGAGATTATCTGGTAACTAAACTGCTAAGTTATTAATGTGGAACGTGGTTCTCGGAGCTGCATGACTCTGATTCTGGGCTGGGTGTTGCGGAAATATGCACCATCTGTGCCGGTCTCTTAGTGGGATTGGCCAAAGAGGTCATTGGAGACGGATATCTACATACCGCTGTATCTGTATTTCAAAGGCAAGGCAATTGGAAACGAGAAGAAGAAACAAGGGTCGTAAGAGCGAGCATGTGATGATCGATGATTGTCATTTCGAGAATGCCTCCTTGGTTTATGAGCTATGAATAAAAGAAGAAGAAAAAATGGTGGTGTATTAGCCAGACATTTACTGATTGTTCTTCTACGGAGAGACACAGTTCAGATTTCACAAGCACAAGAGCCAACACAAAAAAGGTTATATAACAACAATGTGTGCGTTGCGTGTGTTGATCTTAACCCTCGTGACTCAATTCCTCCTTACAAGTCTAACGTGAGTTTCGTTTGCTTCGTTCGAGGTTGGCCTCAAGAATGAGGACAAGATCGGTTTGTTGCATACATACTGTACTAGCCTAGCTGCTAGTGTTAGTGGCTGGCTGTTTTTTCCCCCATGTTCTCGAACAAGTTGAGATACACGCCCCTCCCTGGAGACAAGATTCTCGGGTCAAGGCATCTTTGACATGGCTTATTGGGATAACCCCTGGCTACTACCGCAGAGACAGGCTACGCACCCCTACTAGCATCTAGGCTAAGCTCCTGTGGACCTGCGGCCAAGCCTCAGCCCAAAGCTCACCTCACAAAAGAAGGGTTACGTTTAGAGACACCCCAACTGAACACTGAATTATCTATCTTTTTACTTCTGTTCGCCTCCGTCTAAGGAGAAGGACGGTATACGGATACAGAAGATGACAAGCCATTGTATCCACGTCACCGTTGATTGCAAAAATTGTGGCGTTGATCACCTCACCGGTTGCTTTCCCTCTTTTGGCCCTCCTAATCGGAGAATTCGCTGATTAACTTGCCTCAGCTTCATATTTCTTACCGACTCGCCCTCGTGCAGATCAACTTATTCTCCATCTTCATCCACTCTGATCCTTGCCTTGACTGTTTCTCTTGGCACCAAAAGCCCCTGCTTGAGTCTATCTGTCTGTTCTGCTCTGTCTGTGTGTCGTTATGCTTATACCCAACTACTGCGTACACCATCCATCCATACATACATACATACGCCCATTACCGCTGCATCAATCATTTGGATCGTCAAATCTGAATCACAACCCTAACAGGGATCCCACGAGACAAGGCGGGACAGCAAACTAAACTCCGCATCACGAGACGTTAGGTTGTGGTTCGCTCCAAGCAGTGACTCGGCTTCCATATCCCAAGCTTCTGCAGGCCCCTCCGTTCCCACTTGACCTGGCAATAGAAGTATTTATATAATCCACCTGCCCTTCTACCTGTTCTCGACCGAATTCTTTCTTCACTAAACATTCTTCCTTCTCAAACACTTCTCTAGATACCCATCTCAGTGTTTGAACTTGTCTATTATAACTGCTCAAACAAAGCAGTAGATCTCATCAATACTATACATAACCTTTACCTATCTTAAATCTTTTACTCGGACAAGTCACAATGGCTCCTGATCTCAACTCTCTCCCACCCTCCCACGGGGAGACCTCTACCACTCCTGCTCCTCAGCTCACTTCAGAGACGGACAGGCCCAACATTCTCTTCATCATGGCTGATCAATTGGCTGCTCCTCAACTCAAGATGTACAACCCCAAGTCCCAGATCAAGACGCCAAACCTCGACCGTCTTGCTTCAACAGCAGTCCAGTTCGACTCAGCCTACTGCCCTTCACCCCTCTGTGCCCCTTCACGTATGAGTCTGATCAGTGGGCAACTCCCCATGAAGATCGGTGCTTACGACAATGCTGCTCAGATTGGCTCTGACGTGCCAACTTATGCTCATTACCTACGCTCCAAGGGCTACCACACATCTCTTGCTGGCAAGATGCACTTCATTGGCGATCAACTTCACGGTTACGAGCAACGACTCACTAGCGACATCTACCCTGGCGACTTTGGCTGGGCTGTGAACTGGGATGAACCTGACACCCGCCTTGAGTGGTACCACAATGCCAGCTCTATTCTTCAGGCCGGCCCCTGTGGACGAAGCAACCAGTTGGATTACGATGAGGAGGTCATGTTCAAGAGCACTCAGTACCTTTGGGACCATGTTCGAGAGGGCCCCAACAAGCGACCCTTTGCCTTGACCGTCTCACTCACTCACCCCCACGACCCTTACACCATTACTAAGAAGTACTGGAACTTGTACGAGGATGTAGACATCGACCTGCCCGAGGTCAAGATGAACAAGGAAGACCTCGACGCTCATAGCCAACGTCTTCTGAAGGTCTGTGATCTTTGGGACCAGGACTTTACTGAGGAACAGATCAAGCGAGCCAAGCGAGCGTACTATGGCTCAGTCAGCTATGTTGATGACTGCATTGGTCGTCTTCTCGAGACGCTGGAGGATGCTGGCCTGGCCGATAACACCATTGTCATCTTCAGCGGCGATCACGGCGACATGTTGGGCGAGCGAGGACTCTGGTACAAGATGAGCTACTTCGAGTCATCTGTCCGTGTCCCTATGTTGATCAACTACCCCAAGCGATTCACTCCTCACCGTGTCACTCAAAACGTCTCGACTCTTGATCTTCTGCCTACCATCTGCGACTTGGTTGGCACCAAGCCATCACCCTACCTCCCGATGGACGGTATTAGCATGCTGCCTCACCTTGAAGGCCGTGAGGGTCACGACACTGTTATCGCTGAATACACTGGTGAGGGTACTGTTCGCCCTATGATGATGATTCGACGAGGCGACTGGAAGTACATCACATGCCCAGCCGATGAGTCTCAACTTTACAACCTCGCCCGTGATCCTAAGGAGCTGGACAATCTTGCCCGATTCAGAAAGATTGCACCTCAGACTCCTGAGGAGGAAGAGGCTAAGGAGACTTTCCATAAGTTCGAGGCTGAGGCACATGAGCGATGGGACTTTGACGCCATCACCGAGAAGGTCTTCCTTTCTCAGCGCACACGCCGAGTTGTCTGGGATGCCTTGAAGGAGGGCGAGTTCACAAGCTGGGACCACAACCCCGATGACGATGGCAGAAAGAAGTAAGTGGATATCTCCCCCCAGTTGAGTGTATTCGTTGTGCTCGACCAGCCATGTCATTATAAAGTTCAAAACATACTAACGCCATTACCTCAGGTACATCCGCTCTTATATGGATCTTGACGATCTTGAGCGCCGAGCTCGCTACCCAGCCGTCGATGCCCACGGATACGAGAGCAAAGCTGTATCGCACGTCCGCGCTGGCTAGTAGTATGCTTGTTGGAGGCTTTATGAGACATGACAGAAAGACTTGTTTTATTGTTTGACGGTTTTGCTTTAGCGGTTATCCTTGGTGTGCAATTGCACTTCGCACTCAACATTGAATTTTGACATTTTCCTTTACGCATCAAGCATAGCCAGCTAGGTATAGGGTTTTGTTATTTGATAGGGAAAAGCTTTATAGTCTTTGTCAGGTGCTTGAAATTGAGACAAATACAATAAATTGTAATACATCTTTCTATCTAGAGCAAAGTGAGCCTGTGCATTCAACCTACTCAGTTTATGACTTACAGTGAAGACCACCTTGATAACAGCCATGATTCACTTCTCTTAATACAGCATCTGAAACCTGTGTTAATTTAATGCCGATCTGGTCGCTGAATTCGCTATCACTGTGTTCCATTTCTGAAACTCCCGGTCTCACTGTCGCAATCACAGTCTGGTCAGCCACAACCCATCAATATCAAAAAGTCCAATGTCAATTCCCATCATCGACAATACAAATTGCGCCATTTCGGGATTGTCACCCTCCGGGCCCGAAGCGGTCGATCGCCCTTGTTTTGCAGGACCGTCGGTGCGGCGTGTAAGATCTTCTTACGCAAGCGCAGATTGTGTGATTTTGGCGTTGATGTCGCTATAAGACCCATGACGTTTGAGACCGAGAATCCGGGGTGAGTGGAGAGAAAAAAAGGCCCGCTCAGGGTCTAGGGAAGTTAGGTAGGCGTGTTCTAGAGGGTGTTGATAGAAGGGAGGATTTCTGCCTGGTTTGTGTTGATATTCTTGTAGCAGGTGTTGAGGTGGGAAGCTCAGTACTATACTTACTACCTATATGGATTATACCTCCGCCCATGAGGTTACCTCTATATCGACACTATCTCCAATTGACTTTGTTAACGATTTGATAGATGATGTTTATTAAGTAACTCTATGAACTGAAACTTTACGTATACTGTAAATATATTTACTCGTAGAGACTCTAAAATATTATACCTTTGGCTGTTTAGCACTCAAGCTGCCTGTACCTACTACTCAGGTACTAGCCTACCCGACACCCGTCTCAGTATAGCACGCGGTGACGCGCTTTAATTTGAAGCTCTAAAATGCCCCGCGCTATAGTCAAATTTCTTCCATCCAAACAATCAATCAACGGGCGTTCAAAGAAGCTTGTATCCTCTACACAAGAAATAATCCTTGGTGCATTTTATTGCATCACTATCAAACAACCCAAGACACCCGATTGTTAACAGACTCGACGCTAGGCATTGCGCTCCCTACACCAATACTATCATCATGGCCACTCTCAATCTGGAAGACGACGAGCTCAAGGCTCTTGAACAGACGTTGAGCAAGGTAGCGCAACTATCGAGTAGCATACAGAGCTTGAGACAAGATCTCCTCAAGAGCAATCTTCTACCACCGCCGTACGTCGTCCCTCACCGCATGTGCGCCAGCAAGTTGCTGTAGCTAACACCTTCCGCCAGAAAATCAATCCAAGCATCCGCAAAAATTCTACAAAAGAACCTTAGATCGCTTCTTGAAAGCACAACCGAAAATGCAGACCTCTTCAACCGCATGGCCATCCATCCCTCGACCAACTATCCCGGCCGCGTCCAAGAAAACGTCCTCCTTCAGCTCCTCCGCAAGAAGCTCGAGCCCGATGTCGAAGAGCTTGTCAGCCAAGGTCTCGAAACCGCCCGTCTCGCTACGCCAGCTGGTCTGGAATCGCTAGAAAACATATGGAAGGAGCTGCGATCCTGGCTGACGGATCGTGTGGGTTACTTCGCTGCCAATGAGAATAACGATCCTTACACGGCAGAGGAGCGCGCGAACGGAACCGAGAACGTTCGTACGGGTCTACGGAAAGGCATCGAGGACGGCGACGAGGACGACGATGAAGAAGAAGAGGAGGATGACGAAGACGAGGAAGAGCAGGAGCCCACCGCGGCCCCGGTGCAAGTGAGAGGACCGGAACCAGAGACATTGCTTTGGTTTGCGGCAAGAGGAGACTTTGAAGTCCCGCGCAATGTCGAGTATGAGCGCAAGGAGGAACCATACAAGGGAATCTATGTCTACAAAGGTCTTCAGGGCGTTGGCGTACCACCTACTGCCCAGGTGGCGCCACCGCAGGCACAGCAGGACTTTGCTCCCTCATAGGAGCAGTCTGTTCACGATAACATAGAGCGTTTGATGCGTTGTCACGTTAATGCTAGGTTGTTTGGGACAACGGCGTTTGGAATAGATCGCAGTGAGTGGTTTGGTATCGATACCCAAATGGTTGTGAGGTAAGCTGACAACTGGTTAGTGTCTGCGAGGGTATAAGCAGTAATCTAGTTTTAGTCGAAGAATTGATATGACTCGTGATGTCTGTCGAGTTTATTGATCAGAAGTGATATATTCAATTCGTCCGTTCGGGTTTATCGCGATGTTATTCCTTGCATCAAGTTATATCCGACTTATATAAAATCGAATGGGCCCATCATGATACAACTGCATCGCAAAATCGAACAACAAGAGAGCGACATCAATTGGCATTCTCAGCTTAGAAGATCTTCACTTCTCGTCGATCTCTTTTAGCTTCTTTGTCTCTGCCAAGGCCGATAAGCTGACCGGAGATCGGTCGCGGCCGCTTCGTGCCGCCATCTCCAAGACGATTCGTCGTCATTGCTCTTCCAATGTCGTCACTCAAGCGTCCATGGCGCGCCAAAAGCTCCTCATTCCCCGCGTTTTGACAGCACATGCCATAGTATTAACCTAGCGCTCACGAGACAGGACAGGACGGGACAGGATCAGGGCATGCGGGGGGTTGCAGAAAATAACGCGACAGGGAAAGCTGGTGATACTGCGTCGGCTATTCTGGCGGTATCTAAGACAGGATACATGACAGGTTACTACTTATACAACCTTGGAACTGGAGCTTGTCTTTGAGCTTGGTACTTTTTTTTTCCCTTTCATTCATCATACAAACTCATTCAATTCTTTACTGTTCATTCAGTAAGTGATTCATAATGATATCTTCATATCATTTGTGCTGCCATGGCGCTGGCATGCAGCCAACTGCATACAATCACATCTTACAATCTCAATCCTTGGCGCCACATATGGACATTCTACTGAACGAAGAAGCGATCCCACGCACGATGCCAGACTCGATGCTCGTGCAACCAGACAATAAAGTCAATCTTCTGACGTTGCCCCTGGAGATTCGACTTCATATATATCATTGGCTTCATCTCATGTGCCCAGTTCGCCACGCGCAGCTTGCACCATGGTATCCAACTCCAGTTCACTGTCAATACATCCTCAAGCCAGTTGAACCAGAGACTTCATCCGAGAACGCCACATCGAAACAACCAGACCAAGGACTACTGTCGTCGCATCGTCCTCTTTCAGGTCTTCCTACATATCTTCTACAAACCTGCCACCAAATCTACCGCGAAGCTCGTCTCGTGCCCTTTGAACAGAACGAGTTCGTCTTTGTGAACTGGTTCGCTTCAGGGCTCTGGGCAGCACGCGCATTCACTCGGTCTCTCACCCCATGGCAGCGCGCTGCTCTACGCTACGTAAGGTTGGAAGTTCTTGCGCGAGATGTGGTAGTCGGAGGCGCAGGCCGCGAAGAGTGGCGCACACTGTGCAGAGAATGGTCAACGGGTGTCCGAGGGCTACGAATGAAAATGGTTCTCGGGGCGAGCACCTCCGTAGTTACGGGGCCGGCATACGGAGGTGGAGTGGAGCGCAGAGCGGAGGCGGCGCGGCAATGGGTCGGCGAAGGACTCGTTTTTATGACAAGGCTCGAGAGGATTGAGATGGAAGTCGTAGCGAGGGAGATGAGCGACTGGGATAAAGTTACGTGGTGCGAGACGCTACAGAAAGAGTTGAGAGAGGGAGGGTTGGACAGAGTTGTGGTTGTTTGTACTGAAAAGGTGCAGGAGAAGATGGAGTGGATTAAGAGTGATGTTGGATGGAAAAATCGTGAGTTTGAAGCAGAGGCTACTGCGGACCCTGCTACGGAGAACTCTGCAGTAGTTCCTACGAAGCAGAGATAAGGATTCTGTCTATTACGAAGGGTATGGTATTGTTTCTTTTCTTGCAAGCATGGGTTGAGGTTGATCTTTTGCTTGAGCATTTACATGGTACGGTATGTTATGGGCGTTTGCCTGGACTATGAGATTGGACACGAATTATGATAGCATGGACAATTGGTTTCTGTCCAATTTGGGATGGTATCTTCCAATAGCCGCCTTACTTGGTGTTGATATATCTTACTTCCATTAACAGACATGGTTACTGATCATCAAGCAAGGCTATTGAAGGCATATTCATGCATTATAGCCGAGGATACCCATAACCCTGAACAATTAGTAGTAAACTGACGACCAATTCGAATAGGTAATGATGTTCTATGATAAGAAAATGACTGAACTTATATCTCAGACTACGGATACCTAATGTAAGCATCGGGATAATAAAACGCCATGTGACTTCGCGCGACTCTCGCCAAGCTGTGCCGCATGAGTCACGTCGTACGCGGAGTCAAGTTCAAGTCAATTTAGGCTCTTTTTTATCTTTCTCTCTAGCGATAACGGGCAGCGTGTTCAGTAATACTTGATATTGTTTCTCGTATAAGAGACAAATTTCGCAGCCTGGTTGCCTTGTCGTTGTTGAACAATAGCAGTAACAGTAACTGTAACAGTGTGGTTACTCAATTGGTGATTGATTATTCAACCCCACCTCCACAAACAACCTACCTACCTACCTACCTCCACCTGGGGTTAAAGGCTGAATTAATACGATACTCAGCTTACAAATAACGACAAAACCAAGACAGAAACTTGTTTGAATCTCTATTTGCAATCATGGAGGCCAGATGTCAATGTGGTTCTGTGACTTTCAAAACTCCCCTGCCTCAGCCTCTTGCTCTCTACATCTGTCACTGCGATGCTTGTAGACGACAAACAGGCTCGGCATTTGGCACTTCTGCCATCTTTCCGAGGTTTGAGCTGCCTGATTCAGATCTTCTGAGTGTCTACAGGTAAGAGATTGGCTTCTAGAACAAAGGGATAGCTAGAGGCTGACATGTGATGGTGGTAGTCGACCTACAGCGTCAGGGCATCAACTCTACTGGTATGGATCCTTTACCTAATGTTTCAATCTGAATTGGCGCTTACTGTTGCCCAAATAGTTACTTCTGTCGCAAATGCGGAACTCGTCTCATCCATTCAACTCCTGTAGGTGACACTCGTACCCTCTTACACTTGAGCGAAACTGTACTCACCATCTCCAGTCCAAAAACGTCATATCCGTCAAGGGAGGCTGCCTCGACGGTCTGGACTGGAAACGTGCGGTGCACATCTGGACAAAGACCGCAATGGTTCCTATCCCCGAGGGTTCTGAAACTCACTCGGAGGAGTCAGGATATACGGACTACGGGTCTACCCAGGAAGAGCTGGATCAGCCTGGAGATCTGGTAGGAAGCGCTGGATGCAACGTGCCTCCTAGCCAAAGGCCTTCTGCGAGTTCTGTTGAAGTGAATGGGGATGTTAACTAGGAGGGAGTCTATTAGTTTCTGGAATTGATGCATGAGTTAGTTGTTTGGAATGGGGTAATGTCTGCATCTGAGGAGTTATATCACGGGGAATTAGGCGCAATATACGACCAGGTACTGACTGTAGAATGAAAATGACTGATGGGTTGTAGTTTGCTTTTGAAACAATTTTCCAGAATTGTGACAGACAAGTGGAATTTTCGGGGGATTGAAACTGTTGTTTCTATGTTTCTTGACGTTTTGACATGACCTATTCTCTGGGACAGATAGCAGTCATGAGATCATATTCGCGATTGCGATTGTGATCAGACTGTGATAGCCACTTAGCTTTGACCCGAATGCTTTGACACTTTGTAACGGTTAATGACGTGCTGAATCTAGATAACAAACACCCCTGTATATCTGTCTACTGTTAGATTACATGTGTACCACGTATTCAATGTCAAGTCCAAGTGCCTTCTAGACTCAGCCTTATTCTTCAAATCATTAAACCATCATCAACTCGAAACAGTGACAGTTAACTAATTCAGTGTTCGCCTACAATAAAATGAGCATTGCTAGGAGAGTCCTTCTCAGTCCTTGGCGCCTCGGCCGAGACACTCAAAGGAGCGGAGTCGGCCCCTCCCGAAACCTCGGATGAACAAGGGGTGCTTCAGATACGTCTCGCTATTGACGGAGAATTCTGGGCGTCTTTTTTACCCCCTGGCTGATTGTTAACTTGGTGGTCTTTTTTTCTTTCGATTTTAATGCCATCATTTAACGGAATAGGCCGATTGCGATTGTGTCTCTCTGGCCTCCAAGATGGCCTTGCGGTCCTGTGATTTATGTGCTGTGACAGTGTGTATCAACTCAACAGCGCTTGTTGATATGACATGACATTTGTTAGTGAATTCTGCCAAGTCCTGTCAAGCGGTGGTGGCCATATTAGCTTTTCTAGTCAGACCCATCATGGACAGGCACAGACTCTGCCAAAGCTCATGCACCGCCAAGCTCAAGCCTCAAGGATGAGAGTATATCGAGACTGAAGTGAATCTGCCAAGTTGTTGATTGCTGACCGGAAAGCTTCTTATATGTATTCCCGATCAATAAAGTTATTTACTAGCAAGGCTTCTTGTCGATCACAAACCCAGTCAGTAACTGCTGAAGATGTAGATACTACAGCATGTTCACCAAGAATCTCTCTCAGGAACCCAAGTCCAACCCCTGAACCCTGTCTCCTGAGCTAAGTTCCTAGCTTCCTAGTTCATCCCCAAACTTGGGACCCCTAGCATATCCTAACCTCAATCGTCGCAGTCTCCGTTTGAGCCTCAGATTCTGGGATCAGAGTGCCACCAAAACATGCCCCTGCCATGTCCAAACGGCTGTGCCTTGCATTACCTTGCCTGCCATGCCATGCCATGCCATGCTATGCTATACCATGTCAACGGTGAGGGCGGCGGCGCGGCAATGTTAGAGTCTCTATAACGAAAGAAACTAAACTAATTAGTATTATCATCCCATTCTCTTCCCCCTCTTCTCGTCCCTTCTCCTCTGATCTGATTCTGTTTCTACTGTGCGTTGTGTTTTTTGTTGTTTCTTTCTCGTCGTGGCATCCAGTCAAGTCAAGTCATCAATCACTCGCTCTTTCATTGATTGACTTTATTGTCACGGCTTCGATTCTTGTTCTGCCCCGGGCAACCATTCATTACCAACTTGACCAATATTCTTTGGTTTGGGCGCCTTTATTAATACGATCGCGGTACATAATCACCAACCGGATTATATATAATCTATCGCTCATTCTTTACGAAATTGGAAAAATAAAACTACTCACCAACGGCTGGACTGTTGTGTTGCACCGCTCTTTTTTACACCCGAATCGCGAATCAGAAATCGATATATTGAAGGAGAGAGAGGTTCGGTAAAGCATCATGAAGTTCCTGCTTTGGCTTACCGCCGCCCATGTTGCGCAGGTGGGTTGACTCGAATGATACGAATAAACGATGAATGGCCAGTGTTAACTGGGAAATAGGCCGCGGGAAGACATGGGCGAATGAAGAAGAGACAAGCGATTGAGGCTGAGGTTGATGGAGCTGTCAATGCTGCCAAGTTTGAAGGGCAAGTCCATGCAACTCAGTGAAGAGAGAGGGAGTCGACAGTTGCTAACATGTCTCCAGACTGAGGCTGTCTTATATCACCGAGACCACCACCGAAAGAGTGACCGAGACACAAATCAGGACTATCTTGCAGACTCCTGCGGCTATAGCTCCTGCTGCTGCTGAAGCTATCACCGTTACCATCAACGCTGAGCCTGTGACTATCACAGAGACCAAGACTGAAGTTGTCAACCAAGTCGATACCCAATATGTCACTCAGGTCCAGGTCGAGACTCAATTCGTTACCCAGGTCGACGTGCAGATTGTTACCGAAGTGGCGCCACCACTTGTAAGTTTATTTGACTCCAGGGGAATAGTAAAGTTCGTATACTGACTCGTTTTCAGCCCGCTGTTACTATCAAGGAGCCTATTACCGTCATCGAGGTTGAGCCCCTCACTATTCACAGTGTCATCACCGAGACGGTGAACATTCCTGGAGAAGCACCAGTAAGTTCTCGATCTTTGCCTTGAATCTAAACTCTTATGTTAACTCTCCAAAGCTTCCCGTCACTGTTACTGTTCCTGGCGAGGCACCCGCCGCCGTTACCGTGACCGTTCCTGGCGGAGGACCTGTAAGTCATCAGCCCCTGAAGAATAAAAGCCAAATACTGATTCAGAGAAGGACGCCATCACTATTATCCACACCGTGGAGGCTCCCCAAGCGCCCAGCGCTCCTGTTGGACAAGCCCCTGGACCTGGCGTCACTACAATCCCGATTCCCGAGAGCGCCCTGCCCAAGACGACACTCGCAGCAGACCCTTATGCTGTTACTGGGCCCATCAGGACCGAGAGCATCACTCCTAAGCTCCCTAGCAGTGCCCTCGAAGCGCCTATTGCTGGGCCTTCCACCAGCCCCGCCGACCAACCCGTCGTGCAGCCCGCTCCAGCACCCCCGACCAGCGCTGCCGAAGAGCCTGTAGCCCAGCCTTCCACCACTGCCATCGAGCAGCCCGTCGTACAGCCTTCTACCACGGCTGTCGAGCAGCCTGCGACTACTTCTGCTGAAGAGCCTGCTGCTGAGCCTACTTCCAGCCAAGCAGAGCCTTCCGCCGAACCAACCCCTACCCAGGAGGAACCCCAAGAGGAGAAACCTACTATGTCTCCTTCGATGGAGCTCGGTAACATGGGACCCGACACCACAGGAGCTATCGCAGCACCTATCCTTGATGGAACCAGTCCCACGTCAACAGGAAAGGCGCCTTCTCAGACACGAACTCCCGTCGATCTCTCCGATCCCTCGAAATTGAGCAGTGTTCTTGACTTGGGTAATTTGGGTGGAGGATCAGGACCGCTCAAGGCTCGTGCCACGGGTTCTCCATGAAGAAAGGTGAAGTGCGATTGAATTTGGTGGTGATATAGTAGAAGATGATGTTTAGACACAGACTCTGGGTTTCTTTCGAAGAGAAGAGCACTTGTGCTCGTAATATTGTAGCTAGCCTTATAATACATGTGAGCAAGTCTCCAGAGCATATGAATGTTGTGTTTTGCATCTGTCTATTGTATGGGTATCATGATGCCATGCTCTTGCACGTGAATAAGTCGGCATTCTGAACGCCAATCTTTAATTTCTCATTTCTTCTCAGCTGCTGCGTTTCTTTGAGCCAGTTTCATCTTCTTGGCTTGTCGGTTGCTGATCTGTTGAGTATTCTCCTCGCCGTTCTTGCGCTTTTGATTCTGGTTCTGATTTTGACCCTTGTTTTTGTTCTTCTTTCCCGTCTCATTCCCTGTGCTCTTGCCATCCGCATTATCGTTTGAACCCTTTTCTTGCTCGGCGACTTCAACGATGTTGATAACACCCCTGAAGCCGTTCCTCTTGATGCCCTCGTTCATCACAATAGAGCGCGGTATCTCGCCAATAGCTTGCATGCCCTTCTCGTTGCCCAATCCCCATACGCTTAGCAGATTGACCACATCCGCAGGCGCCCTTAGTGAAAGCGCATCCTTGGCTTCACTGCTGAGCATTATCCCTCTACCGCGTGTTGCCCGGATGAGACTTTTCACGTTTGAGATGAAGTTTGCGCGCCCTCGGGAATCGGCTACCAGGGCTTGGCTGTAACAGACCTCAAAGCGAGTGCCCCGCGAAACAGCGGCCATGCACGGTTTCGGTTTGAAGTGGAAATCCAAGTGCTGAGTGAGGTCCACGGATATTATGGGTACGTCAAGCGTGAGGCAGGCGTTTTGAAAAGCCGTAGCCGTAAGCGGACGGACGGCTATGATGTCGTATATGGAAGTGAGGAATGGGATTCGGTAGTTATTGGAAGGATCTGAGAGGGGGAGAGTCGCGCGGTGGAGAACATTGGGTAGTTTTGAGGTTGGCGATGATGGGATTGACGGGAATGGCGCGGTGAGGTTGTTTGGGAACGGCGGCGTGAGCGTATGGTTGAGGGCGACGGTGGAGTATCCGAGAGAGGATGAGAGTGTGAGGGTCTGTAGAAGCTTCTCCTCGGTCGTGGAGGGCGACCAGGCTATGTTGAGGTCGTAGAGCATGGCTGGTGATGCGGTTGGAGATTTGTTGGAATGTTTGCGCTGTGGACTAGCAGGACATCATATGCTCGATATTAGGTGAGTTGAAGATGGATGGTTCAGGCTTGAGAGATTGTGGTAGGTCCGAGGCCAATAGAGTCACTGCGCAGGTCTTGTGGTTGGTGTTGTGGTCGATGCGAAAAATGAAGCTGCGATGCTGAGTTGAAGCTGACTTTTTTTTCTGCCTGCTAAAGTTTCCCCACGAACCACCATGACGCATAACTTTAAGCGCTATGAGCCATAACTTGATACTATTCAATAGTTTGGGATTTCCATAGAGGGTGTTAGAAATACAATTATTCAGAATTTAAAATTAATTCAGTTTAGATAGTTATTTTTATACATCATAGAGAGTTGATATAATGAGATCTGAATTCTTGCATTGAATCTCAGGATCAGGATCAACGCATCTGGATCTCAGGGCAGCTTCCAGTTGACAGCGGCATTAGCATTGGCTCAGCCGTAAGAAGCTGTGGTCCGTGCATCAGGAGCCTTTCACTAACAAAGTGCCCCTGCCGTAGGTCATCACTTTACTTTACTTCGTTCTGTTCTGTTCTTGTACCTGACAGTATCAATCCGATATCAAACTCATTTCGTTTGTAGCTTTATACGGGAATTTTCCTCTCTTTATCAGTCTTTATCAGCAACATACCTAGGTACTTAGTTCATCTCTTAAAGCACCAAGATATAGCTACAACTCGGTTGGACTCACCTAGAAACTGCGCCAACACCTGACCTGTGACCTTAACTTGAAGCTTGCCAAGAGCTGCGCCGCCTAATTAACGACGACGACGACGACGCGCCACTTCAACTCCCAACTTAACTCCCGGACCAGTGACGATCAAACTTGGCTTCAACACACAACATCGCACTCCGAGGAGATAACCGCGAACAACATATATATCGCATACATTACTCACCGTCCATAACCGTCTCAAGCATCAACAATGTTCTTCTTCTTCGTGTGCGGTGAACACACTTTCCGCAAGGAAGTATCGGGCTATGAGGGCATGACTTGCCAATGTCACCACTGTGGTAACATGGCCGCGCATGTCCAGAAGAGTAATCCTTGGTT
This sequence comes from Fusarium citri, assembly GCA_004367485.1. NCBI lineage: Eukaryota > Fungi > Ascomycota > Sordariomycetes > Hypocreales > Nectriaceae > Fusarium > Fusarium citri. The sequence goes on along the minus strand of QHHH01000008.1, from coordinate 47,787 downwards.
CACATTCTGCTGGATCGTACGACTAGGCTCCTCTGATTCCTTTTTTGCAGTCCGCTAACAATTATCGCAGCCACTCATTCCTTTGTCCATCTCCGGCTACACCGATGTCGCATGCCGAATCTGCAACTTCCACCAACCGCTAGAGAACCGCCCCGATGTAAAGGCTATGGCGAACGGTGGAGGACGACCGCAACAGCAATGGGGGCCACTTCAAGGCCCGCCCCAAGGGCAGCAGCCTATGCGATACGGCTAAGACGAGTCACAGTCGTCTGAGTTCCACAAGCGAGCAGTCCTCTGCGAGCGCGTGGCAAACTTGCCCGCTATCGATACACTTGATATTTTGACGCTGCGTATTTTATTTTCTTATGGTTCTGTTTTCAATGTTATTCGCAGGAGGCAGTTAGGCAATGCAGCCTGGTGTTAAGGCGAAATTGGGATACCACAGTGGGGATCGTGACTGGGTTGACTCTGGTTGTGACGGGCAATTTATTTCCGTGCCACTTGTGCCGAGCCTGTCAAATCGCGGTTGCCTCGGCCTGACAATAATTAGGGTTGAAAAATGTATACAAATTCTGAAGACCGATGGGTCAGATTGGGAAGTGTAGTCTTTTACTGGTGATGTACAAGTTTGATAAAACCGTCAGCCTCACTTAGTGGATGGCTGCATTTCAAAGAGACTTGGGCAGTTAATTAGGGAAAGCAAGACTTGCAGTCAAAACCTGTTACGGGTAAGGACAAAATAGAGAATTTGGCTTAAACTACATGCAGCGAATGGATTATTGCTATGATACAGATACCAGATACAGTGTTTCTGCTGCTTCGAAGGACAGCTCTAAAGGATGGGATTGAGTTTGAACGGCTTGAGCCATACCGTTTTTGAGTCTTGTTGATTGGTGCCCACCACTCACCGTTTTCATAATTGCTATGGAAGTTAACTATTCTCCAAGGCAACGTCTAAGAGGCCGAGGTGTAGTTGGAGAAGCTTCTTATTGTCCTGCTCTGTCCCCGAGCTTTATGACAGCCAGTTTGCCCGTCTTTGATGTAGAATTCGAGAGACACTCCGTAGATTGGATAGAAACACTGCAGCCAAGTGAAACATTTTCCTACTGCTGCACGTCAAAAGTATTCCATGTTATCGTCTGGAAGCACGCTACCCTGCAAATAGTCCTTAGCACGCGTTATTGACAAGGGATGAAAGTCCCGGTTGCGGGGCGCGCATTCACGGTTGGCAGCTACGATCTGCACCCTGGCCCGTGAAGGAGGGTCGTTGCCCAGCAACGTCGCCAAACACGGCCAAAGAAATAAGACCCTCGCCCAGAACAGAGACCTGGAATAAACAGATTCATCCATCCGTGCATGATGCTCCTGAAATAATTTCATTCCTTCTTCTTTATACTAACCATACAACACCACAGCGAAACCAGTCATGGATTCACCACCCAAGAGAATGACACGGGCCAGAGCCGCCGCTAAGGCCGGCGACTCCTCCGTGAAAACCACCAAAATTGTCACAGCTGCTGCACGGGCAAGGAGCACTGCGACTGCTGGCACAAAAAGCACAGCTGCTAAGAGAAAGACAAGAGCTGATGAGAATGATGAAGAGGAGGAGCAACGCGAAGTTGCTGTCAGAAGAACGCGCGGTCGACCACGAAAAGTTGAGGAACAAGAAGCTGAAGCTGAAGCACCTGCGAAGCCTACACGAGGTCGTATAGTGAAGAAGACAGCTACTGAAGCTCCCAAAACAACAACAACAACAACTGCTTCAGCTGCTGCAGCCGCCAAACCTACACGAGGAAGGCCCAGGAAGGTAGTGGCTGCGGCTCCTGCCGAGGAGACTGCGCCAGCCCCTGCTAAGAAGACTACTGCAACAACACGCACCCGTACCACAGCATCAATGACCACGACAAAACCCACAACAGCGGCCAAGGTTGCCCCCAAGAAGTCCGTCAAGTTTCAAGAACCCGATAAGGAGAACATTGAGCCTGCGGTCGAGGCGAAGGAACCTGCGCGGCCAGGAATCAGAGGCCGACCAGCCAAGCGTGGAGGAGCAGCTGGAAGTCGAACAACCAGAGCGGCGGTAAGATCCGCTGAGCCGACAGACAATAAACCATTAAGTCCTAAGAAGATTACCCAGATACCTGTCTCGAAGGACGACGAATCCGAGGATGAACTTGCCGGTGACAACCCGCCTGTTAAACCCATGATGAAGAGCCCGATCAAGCCCCCTTCCAACGCTATCAAGCCCCAGCCAGAGCATACCGAAGAACCTGCCGAGTCAACAGATGGTGCTGAGAGCATCATCAACCCTCCAAGCCTTGGCGCACCCGTGTTGAGGTCCCCCGCCAAGAGACAACCTGCTTCGCCGAATAAGGACAGCCTGAAATCACCAGCTCGTCGTATTGGCGCTGTCCCTCTGCCTGGATCGACTATGAAGAAGACTCAGGAAAGTGATGCTCAGACTGGAGACGGACATTCTTTCAAGAACTCCCTACTTTTGTCTGCAGCTAAGCGACCACAGTCACCCATCAAGGGCTTGAACTTCGCGGCATCTCTGCAGCCACAACAATCCCAATCGGCAATGAAAGCTTCTTTGCTCCTTTCACCACCGAAGCGAGCTATGCCTGGGCTGAAGCCCGTCACAGAGCCTCGAACCAGAGATGCCGCTGCTCTCGGTGAGCCACCGATCATGAAGCCTCTAGTTCTGGGTACCCCTTCTCGTGCTCCTTCCACACGCCCTTCTGATAGGCTCATGTCGGAGGAACAAGCTGAGCTGGATCTTGACGATGTGGAGGAGGACGTCTTTAACGAGCCTATCGAGAATCTGGAGTTCCCCGGTCGCCTATCTGCCGTCCTTCCTCGTCACGCCGACCCTGCTTGGAAGAAGGACATGGGCATCGTTGACGAGGCTGACGAGGAAGTTGCTACCTTCGATGAGCCCCAAGCAGAGGAGATCGTCGAAGATGTTCAGGAGGCTCAAGGAGAAGCCGCTGTTGTCGAGCCCGAGCCAATCACAGAAGCGGCCGACCTTACAGAAGAAGAGGACAGTATGGTTGTCGACGAGGAGGATGCCGAGGAAGAAATCGCCGAGGAGAAGGTTGTCGAGGCGGATGTTGCTCCCCAAGAGACCGAACCTGAAAGCTCAACCTCGACTCAGTCTCCCGTACAGGAACAGAACCCTATGTTTCAGCTAAGGGAGAAGGACCTGGAACCTCAGGACATGGACTCAGAATCAGATGATGAGAACGATGCTCCCGCCAAAGCAGCACCCGTGACTCCAACCCCATTTGTTCGCAAGACACCAAAGACCTCTCGAGCCTCCATGGGTGGCTTTAGTGCTCTTGCTGATCGCCTGGACTCTTGGAAGGCCAGCACACCCATCAAAATGGCCCCTCTTGCTTCTGGGAAGAACAAGACCGGTGCACTCCCGGAGCGTGTTGCTACTCCTCAATCCGAGGCCTCGCCAGCTTCCACTCATTTCTTTGACGACGAGATGACTGTGCGAGCAGGCATGGAAGATTTGCAAGCGGACAAGACTGCAGAGGTTGTGGAGCCCGACTTCGACGACATGGATGTTACGGAGGAGGATGTTGAGCTGGCGCAGGAGGCCAATGAGATGTCCCTGATGGAGCCTGATGTCCTTGAGGAGGTTGTCAACACCGAGGCTTTTGATGATACCCTCTCCGAAGCTAGTCAAGAGTATGGTGATGAGAATGAGGCACCTGTTACCCCTGTTCGACCCGTCATGAAGACTTTCAACACCACCACCAAGGTGCCTCTGAAGCCGGCCGACGATTCCTCGCCGACCCCTCTTAAGAAGCGTAGCTTCAGTGCCTCACGAGTGGCGCCTAAGAGGCCCTCTGGTCCATCAAGGAGTGCTACCGTCATCTCATATTCTCCTGCCAAGGGAAGGAAGAGCATGCCGGCTACCATCCCTGAGAGTCCCTCCACACCCTCGACTCCCGCTCCAGTCACTCCCTCAAAGTCTGACCTGTGGTCTTCGCTAGGTACGCCTGCGCGAACACCTCGACGCGACCTGAACCCCTCAATCCTTCGTGGTGCCGTCGTCTTTGTCGACGTTTACACGAGTGAAGGTGCTGATGCTAGCAGCATTTTTGTGGAACTGCTCACTCAGATGGGCGCCAGGTGTATGAAGTCTTGGAACTGGAACCCTAGTGCTTCTGGGAACGAAGTGACTTCTAGCAAGGTCGGAATCACTCATGTTGTTTTCAAGGATGGCAGCAAGCGCACACTGGAGAAGGTCCGTGAGAGCAATGGAATTGTCCAGTGTGTCGGAGTCAGCTGGGTACTTGAGTAAGTTTAACAGATTATCTGATTCCAACGATTGAAGCTAACCGGTGATAGCTGTGAGCGTTTGAACGACTGGGTTGAGGAAAGCCCCTACAAGACTGACATCAGCAACGTCCCCCGCGGCGGAGCTCGTCGCCGCAAGAGCATGGAGCCTAAGGCTCTGGCCAACATGAACGGCACTCTTGTTACCAGCCCTGTCAAGAATAGCTCTCGCACTGCCCCTTCCACCCCCAACAACCGCCGTCAGAGCACACAGTGGATGTACACCCCCTCGAATCAAGATGAAGACGAGGAGATGGAGGACCTCGAGTGGTCAGAAGCTATCTTGACTCCTGTCCCCAAGACTCCTGCTCCTGAGGCTATCGCTCGATACGCCGCTGAACTTGAGCCCGAGACGCCTTCCGCGGATGATGACGATGATGATCTGGATGACTCCCCTACAAAGGATGCTCTCCTTACGCGCACATGTCCTCCTAAGAAGTCCAACAACTTCCGTGACATGGGCTCCGGTATCATCAGCCAGACCAAGGATGATGGCGTTCTCATGCGCCTCATGGCTGCACGACGCAAGAGTCTGCAGTTTGCTCCCAAGATTGGAAGCCCTCTCGCCAGGACTTGGCAGTGATAGATAGTTGAGATGTGAATGGTTGAGGCAGATTAATTGTACATGGACGGGTTTTTGGACCGGAGTTTATGGTTTCATATTAGATTTTGCTGACACACGGCATGGCATGGCTGGCATAGAATCACTCGTTTTGCCATCGGAGGGGATACCACGGGAACAGACAGGACCTCTGATTAGGCGTTTGGCGGAATGGCAATGACTGATTACTTTTCACATTTCTGCGTGTTTTTGACACAATGATGACCCATGGTGATTAATCTGTGATAAACCCGGCTCGTGTTTGCATGACTGAAAGCTCCAGATGGTGGGTTTGAAGATTGGTCGTGTCTCATATATCGTTATGTCCTTGCTACGTGGTCGCTAAACACCAGATTTGTGAATGTCTACTTCCAATTCTCACGCGGTTTCCCATCAGTTCTTGGTAGAAAGAGAAACATCCTCAACGCCTTATCGCGACATGATGTTTTAAGCCTTAACAAACGCCCTCATAGCCTTGACAGCATCGCCCTCGTTGGCTTTGAGTAGCTCAGTAGCCTTTTGCTTGGGCAAATCGAGCTCCTCGACCAGAAGGGTAACATCGGCAGCGTCGACCTTGACGTTCTTGTTGGAGGTGGCAGCGGCTGAGGCCTTGCTAGCGCCGCCGAGGCTCTTGATGGCTTTGTTGGCCGCATCGGCGTCGACGTTTTGTGGTGTTGCGGGAGAGTCGGCGGCGTCGAGGTTCTCAAGCGCTGAGGCGGCCTTGCGGTCCTCAGCGGACTTGGCGATCTGAGAAGGTGTTTCGTCGGTCATTGTGGTTTTAGATAGATGGGGTAGTTTGTTTGGAGATCAAGATGAAGTAAAGGTCAAGATGGATGGAGCTTGGTGGTTGGAGTTATAGTGGAGGATACAGATACCTACCTCTAGAGCTCTGGTGGGGTTTGGAGGGGCAGCTCGAAGTGGGGGATTTCTTGACTGACTCTGAATGACCGATCTTACTCTTCATTAACGAGATATTGAAGATCTTCAAGGTAACATGATCAGAATAATCGAGAATAGCCTGTAGTCTAACTTGTTATTTATCCTATTGAGTCTTGTCTATCTAATTGTTGACGCCACATGAAGCCACCGTGTGCGGAAGGAAAAGAATGGGCTCTATTGGGCTACGCCACATTTCTTTGTTAATTGACTTTGATGATCCAGCTTCATTTTTTGGGTCCAGGGTCTCTACGTCTACGTCTGCGTCTGTCGGCAGTACTCGACACTTCTTTGTCCACTGTGACTCATTTCCCCTACAACAAACCCAATTCCTCCACCACTTTTTCAACAGTCTCAAAAACATCACAACAAGACTCACGCAGACTCAGTCTCATTACCTGAGGCGATCACCCTTGTGCTGTTTTTGCCCCGCCAAGTTTGAGTCACTCATCCCACCTCTTACACACAAACCAGCTTTCAGTATGGCTTCATCTTCGTCTCCCGCCTGGGACCCTTCCTCTTGGCGCTCAAAGCCCATCAAGCAGTCGCCAAACTACCCCGACCCAGAGCCTGTCGCCAAAGCAGTCCAGGAACTCGCCGAACTTCCTCCTCTGGTGCACCCACATGAGATCATTGCTCTAAAGGCTCATCTTCGCGATGTTGCGCAGGGTAACGCCTTTCTCCTCCAGGGAGGCGATTGCGCTGAGCTCTTCGACTACTGTCGCCAGGGTCCTATTGAGAGCAAGATCAAGCTACTGCTGCAAATGAGTGTCGTTCTCATTTGGGGAACTAACAAGCGAGTTGTGCGCATTGGTCGTATGGCTGGACAGTATGCGAAGCCGCGATCGAGTCCTACCGAGATGGTCGATGGAAAGGAAGTCCCCAGTTTCAAGGGCGACATCATCAATGGTTTCCGTCTTGAGGATCGCGCGATTGATCCTAACCGTCTTGTCAAGGCCTACCACCACTCTGCTGCGACTCTCAACTACATCCGTGCCGCTCTCGCTTCGGGTATCGCTGATCTTCACAGGCCTCTTGACTGGGGCCTGGGCCATGTCCGGGACCCCGAGCTCAAGGAGAAGTACTCGGCTATTGCTTCGAGCATTCAACAGACACTGCGCTTCCTCCAGGTTATCAACGCCCGACCTGGTGAGCTGGACTCTGTTGAGCTCTTCACCAGTCACGAGGGTCTCCTACTTGACTATGAGCAGCCTTTGACTCGTCTGCTTGAAAAGCCTACAGCCCGCACCTCAAGCCCCACTCCTCCAGGCGACGACAGCGAGAAGAAGGAGTACTACGATACCTCTGCACACTTCATCTGGATCGGTGATCGTACACGCCAGATCGACCACGCCCACGTCGAGTTCTTCCGCGGCATTGCTAATCCCATTGGTATCAAGGTCGGTCCTACAACACCAGCCTCAGACCTCCTGTCTCTCCTCCGCACCCTCAACCCTTCTTGCGAGCCTGGCAAGATCACTCTCATCACACGTTACGGCGCCGGCAAAGTGCGCGAGCTTCTTCCTACACACATCCGCGCTGTCGAGGACTCAGAGTACCGCCGCACGGTTGTCTGGCAATGTGACCCCATGCACGGCAACACACTGTCCACGCCTACAGGCATCAAGACCCGGCGTTTCGGCGATATCTACCGTGAGCTTCAGGAGACGCTAGCCATCCACAAGGAGGAGGGTAGCAACCTTGGTGGTATGCACCTCGAGCTCACTGGTGACGCTGTTACAGAGTGCTTGGGTGGCAGCGAAGACTTGGGCGAGGATGATCTGTCGACCAACTACACGAGTTTCTGCGACCCTAGACTCAATGAGAAGCAGGCTCTTGAGCTGGCCTTCTTAGTGGCGGATCACTTCTCAAGAGAACACAAGAGGGTTTGAGATACCTAGGATAACATGACTTTTGTAAAAGTGCAACTTGTGAACGACGAAAACGGCTATGGGACTTGGGAGAAACCACAAAAACGTACATATGGTGTTAAAGGATTTTCAAAAAGAACCATGATGCAGATTTAAATGTGATACAAGTGAAACTATATTCGGTACTGAGCATAAGATACTGACGTTGCTGTATTTATCCAATGTATTGCTTCTTTCTAAGCTCTAACCATAGCTAGGGACTCGACCACCAGTACTATTGTACTCGATCGAATTGTCAAAAGATGTCAACTGATATCATGTCCATCTGAAATTATTGTGCTGCCGTTACATAAAATTTGTCATATCTTGTATTTGATCGCTCCCCCGAGACCAAAATCCCGTCAAACCAATGAGATGGTCTGCGCCGCCTCGAAAGCATCACCCTTCTCAAGCTTCTGCCAGCCCTTGACGGCACCGGGCTCAACGCACAGCATGTTCTTCCAGCCGTCCTTGGGGGAGAAGTCTTTGATACCGGCGGACTTGTCGACCCATGGGTTCCAGACAACGACCTGGTCGAGGTTATCGCGAACGATGCGGTAGCGGGGGCTTCCGGACTCAGAAATGACGACGGGGTGCGCGGGACCCTTGGCGGGTGTGTAGACGGAGTCGGTCTCGCCAGAGAAGGTGATGGCGCCGGATTGAGTAGCCTCTGAGCCGGAAACCTTGGATAGGTAGACGGAGTCTTCAAGGCCGGTGACGTCTGTAGAGGCAATGTCCTGGATAATTGTTAGCTTTGACTCTTTACATATGTACGATATTTAACATACGCTGATCTTGAAGTAAGTGTGAAGAAGAGTCTGGAAGTCAAACGCAGTGTCGCCGTCGTTGGTGACAACGATTGTGGTGTTGAGGCTTTCAGGGTCGAGCGACACACTGTAGATGAGGGCAAACTTATAGGGCCAGAGAGCCTTGAAGTCGTCACTGATGCTCTCAGAGGAGAGTCCAAAGTCGAGCTTGACGCTGGAGCTGGAGCCCTCGCTGGTAGACTTTCCGAGGAACTCCCATCGTGAATTGCGGGCGAATCCGTGCTGTGGGAGCTTGGCTACGGGTTCATGGTCGGGGGCAGTACCAAAGACCTGCAGACATTCGAATTAGAAGAGCATTGGGGGATTGTTGGCGGGAGATCGTACAGGGAAGACAATGGGAATACCTCCTCGAACAGGAGCACTGCCATCAAGAGCCGCACCCTCGCTAACCCAGAGCTTCTCAGCACCTGAAGCGTCCTTCCAGCTGATCACGGTAGCTCCATGGAGGAGGACCTCAACGCTCTCGCCTGAAGGGAGAACGGCCTTGACGCGGGAGTTGTCGTGGGTGATATCGACAGTAGGTTGAGGAGGAGCGGCAGGGGTTGAGGCGAGAGCCGAGGGCTTATTAGGACGGTCGACCATTTTGAATGATTTGTTTTTATGTGTGAGCTTTGAAGAAGTCGAAAGTTGGAAGAGTTGGAGCTGGAACTGGTAGAAGATGTGAGGTACAGTACGTCGTGGCGGGAGTTGAAGTGGGGTTAAAAGGGTCCGAGTGGAGGGGGAAGGAAGAAGAAGATAAAGATGCAAGAGCACTAGATAAGTACTTTAGTAAAAAGAGGTTAAATAGCGTCCAGTCTTATAAATCTGATATCAGCCTCTTATCCCCTGTAAATATGCCCGGGCAGTGCTCTCTGATACAGTACAGTACCCAACGCTGTGTCCCGTCTCTAAGATCCGTAGGTTGCTTCAAGTTTGGGAGGAGGTGACAACCCTTGTAGAGAATGGCGGGGTAGCTCAGAGAAGCCAATCGAGAGGACTCATCAAGCTGTTTAGTGGATACCTGTTGCTAATTAGAGCTGTCACCGGCCATATCCAGAGCTGAAACACGTCTCAGATATTAACTTGTGATACATGAAAGCATTCGCCAACTCGCTCTTACCGTACCTACCCAGTTATAGTAGATACCATTTAGGCAAAGTCTATTTCTAAAGTCTGTTGAAACATGTAAGTAATTCCATCGAATTTATTCATAGCGAGCATAATACTTCCCAAAACGAGTTTCACCATGCAAGGCTGCCGAAGCATACAGAGTTACACGGCAATGATATTGACGAATCAGAGTCTCACTGTATTGAAACGGGTATCTATAGTGTATGTGCATCAAACAGAATGCCTGTTCGAAACTAACATTCATCGTGATTTCTCATCACCTCTAGCGTACGACAGCCTAGGTATCGAAAAGAAGGCCGCCATCAACCAATAGTATCCTCTTATGTCTCTCGACGCTGATTCTCCTCATCGTTCGAGGTGAACATGGCGGCATTGTTATGCTCGCCGCTGTGTCCACTTGAGCTTCCGCTTCGGTGCTCAACACGAGGCTTGTCATCGACCTCCTCCATAGCGATCAGAAGGTTTCCGTTGTTATCGTAACGCCGGGGCTCGATCTTAGCCTGCTTGACAACGCCGAGAGCACCCTTCAAACCATGCTCCACCTTTTGGAAGATTGTATCCATTTCCTCCAATGATCGGTATGCTGTCTCGGGGAAGAAGAAATAAACCGAAGGAACCATGATGGCGTTGATGACGGCGAAGATTATATATGTGTTGGACCCGATGTTTTCGAAAGCTGGAGGGGTAATCATAACCACCAGCCAGTTGAAGATCCAGTTACTCGAAGTCGATAGAGCATTAGCCGGGGCCCGAATTCGTAGAGGTGTGATTTCAGCTGGGTATAGCCACGTCATTCCGAGCCAACCAACAGCGAAGAACGAGTTGAAGACAAACAAGAAGACAATACCCACAATCTGGCATGCTCTCGCATCGCTAGAGCCTACACCAGCGAGGATAGCCATGGAAGCACATTGTCCAGCTGCACCAAAAAGCATGAGCTTTCGGCGACCAACACGCTCGACTAACCAAATCGCAGGAAGAGAAGCCAGGAAATATTCGGTGCCGTTCAGAGCGGCCATCAGAAGAGGCATATGGCCCGTCATGCCGAGTCCAGAATAGATCGTAGCAGCATAGTAGGTGATTAGGTTAATACCAGAGATCTGTAGTTACGACATTAGTACGTTTTTACTCGGGAGCAGAGGGCCTGCCTTACCTGTTGGAACATCTGGTTGACGAAGGCAAGGATAGTGCGGTGGAAGTTCTTGTTGTGGTTACGAGAGAACAAATCTGAGAATGCTCCCTTGCTCATCTCCGTTGCGGTATCCTTCATGGCTTTGAACTCATTCTCAACGTACTTGCTTTGAACATCCTGGTCAGCGATCGCAGCAATTACTTCCTTTGCGTCATCATCACGGCCCTTAAGCACAAGCCAGCGGGGAGATTCGGGCAAGTACATAACAAAGGCCATGATGATGAGACAAAAGACGATTTGGAAAGCCATTGGGAAACGCCAGCAAGCAGAGGTGTCCTGCGCAAAGTACATGCCATAGTCGACCCAGTAAGAAATAGTGATACCAAGCGTGATTAGAGCACCTTCAATCATGACAAGTTTACCACGCTTATGGGCAGAGCAGGTTTCGGATTGCCACATGGGCACAGTAGACGTGTTGCCGCCGTTACCCAGTCCAGTGATGATTCGTCCGATGATGAAGTGTTCCAGAGAGTATGCAGAGGCCTGGAGAGCGGCACCAATGACCATGATAGTAGTTCCAAGCATGATCATCTTCCTGCGACCGAGCTTGTTTCCGAGGAAGATAGTGATTAGGGCTCCAAAGAAGCAACCCAAGTTGTAAGAAGATACAGCGATGCCTTGGTAGTTCGAACGATTCCTTCGAACAGCTGCAGATACACTCATGTCATCAGAGTTCATATCAGGAAATTGCGCCATGAAAGGAGCCATAGTCAAGATCCCACCCATAACTCCTTGATCTATAATAATTGTTAGCTTGTTCTGTATGGTCAAGCCCCAGCTGAGTTCTTTTGTCAGTGGGAGGACAGTGGTGAGCTTTACCATAACCAAAGAGCAGGAAATCAGTTCCTGCAATGGTACTGATGGCATAATTGAGCTTCTGGCCTCGAAGGCCAAGGTACTTCTTGAACATGGCTAGGGGAAATCAAATCAAAAAGCTGACAACCGGATTCTAAACCAAAAAACAAATCGAGAGGAAGTTGATGTTGAGAGCATCGAAACGGCGGAGGAGGGCCCGATTGGGGTTATAAAGAAACCAGAGCCCAAGGGTTTTTGCGTCTTGTACGGTAGAGTCATGTAGAGTACTGGGTCCACGGTCTCGCAATATCCACACCTAGATCAGACGCCGAAGCTGGTCTCTCAGACGGACCTTGGCTACAGATCCATGACTGCCCTCTTGGCCATCTATGATTGACCCATCGGCCAATCGCAGAATGTACTGTGCGTGCAGTAAGGTATATACTGACTCTTTACAGTCCGCACTTGTCTGCACCCATGACTAGCATGGCTTCGATCCCTGTATCATGGTAAAGTTTCTTGAGATTGTCAAGAGCGAACGAGTGACATCGGGGTCGGGTCCTGAGGGCTTCATCAGATCTATGCAAGTATTAGATATGTGCACAAATTGCTCTTCTCGGCGAATGACTACTTTCCCTAGAACCAACATAATCTTCTTCCTCCGCACTTACAATGAATATCGATCGTGGAGAAGCCCATAAATTCTCCTTACTCCCAGAATCTGCGGAGAGTTGGGGAAGTAAACCACTGTAAACATGGGGGACTGGAGAAAGGCTGGGGCGTGGGGAACGCGACGTCATAGCACCTGATGCTAGCACTTTGTCACCCACCTGTGAGCATTTCGCCGTCTCATTATGTACCTAGGTACTAGGTAGGTAGGTAGGTATCGTTGTTCCCGCTGTCTTAGACTTCATTTCAAGTTTGGTTCCGAAGAGGGAAGTCCTGTTCGCACGTGACGTTGAAATACATGGAGGAAGGTGCTGTTGAACCAGCTCTCCTCCATTCCTTCCCGTCTTGCCAATGTCTTGGTAGAATACTAATATCGCCCAGCCATGAGGCTCTGAATGATTCTTGGCTGCTAACAGCAACACGCAACACGCAACACGCAACAGAATTGAGCAATATTAAAAGCAATCTCTATTTGATTGTCTTCTTCTAATTGGGAACGTATCACGACTTCTGCTCCTTCTACCTACACAGTACGATACAGTATACCGTTAAATCGCTTCGACAGTCAAAAAACGTGCCATTGCCGCGCTTCAGTCCCTGTCGCAGTTGACGCCAAGATCCTACGTGCATCGAGTATCCGCTGCACTATCGATCATCCAATCAACTATTTGAACGCATTGTCAGAAGACGAACCATCCAGCCGTCAGACCGTCTATGCAAAAGACCCTCTCCACCGCTTCAATTCCTTCTGTGGTCAACAATTATATGCCGCTTACTCTAAACCCCAGGTTTCCATTAAACCATATCAGTTGACGTCATGCGGGTTTAGGCGGACCGAATAAAGACAAAAAACATCCCGGTGGAAGTCGGTTCGATACATACATGGTCTAGAGGCAGATTCACACGATCGTTCGGGTTACCTACACGGGTTAGGAAACATTTGGGTGCACCCATCTTCTCTTTTACGAGGGAACTCATCTTGACGTCTTTCATCAATCAATCGAACTGGTTAAAGAAACGGGAATCCCTCGGTTATAAGCGACTTGTGACACCACAACTTTAACAGCCACTGAGCAGTCTGGTTTCTGGGGAACGAGCCCGCCAATAAGCTCAGTTGAACATGACGATATTCTATCTTGAATTTCTTCTTCGCTTCTTCGAGGCCACTTTGATATGTTGCTGATTCTTCTTGACTGGTCAATGGTTGTCAAATCGGACAATTTCATAACTTTGCGAATCTAACTGTTTCGGGGAGGCTTCGCCTTTAGCAAAGAGTCGTTACCGACTTACACCAGGTTTCCGCTATTCCTCTTTGAGCACAGTAACTAACATCAACTCTTCAAGGGAACTCACAAACAGCTTCATATCGACACCAGATCTTGCTTTGAACAATCCCTGCATGTCGTAACACGATCGCTTCATGCAAAGGAAAACGTCTTTGCCGATAGAGTAACCGTTGAAGATCGAAGCAACCATCGCCCAACTCTAACAATCTTGCTAACCCCCATGTCGCCCCGTCGACGAACACGCAGATCTTGACCTATTTGTGTTCCGCCGTGGGAACAGCTCGCTTGACGTAAACATCGTGCCAGACAGTTTCCTTGATGTCTGGCTATCTAGGAATGAAAAATGGAGACTCGTGGGGAAGACTCGTTCGTCTTGCAGAACAGTAACCATTCAGAGACAACAAGATAGTCACTGGTTTGCTAGCCATGGCTCAAGACCTTGGATGAACCATGAACCTAGCAACAGAATTAGGCAGCAGCAAAACGACCAGGATAGAGAAGTTCGTGATCGGTCATAAAGCCTCACGATCAAGAGCTCACGACCCGGACTCTAAAGTTTAATTTTTACAAAAGTCCACCACGATGCTGTGCACTTCCTTATTATGATACTATCAGTTTCAACAGCAGTGGAGATTTTCGGTTTGCTGGTGGCTTGGCCATAAACTCCCAGAAAGAATATCTCGAGACATTAAATCTCGGTGCCCTTGTGTCTTACAACCGACCTCGTTCCCCAGTAATCGGGAATAAAATCGTACCGCGGTTCGATTCGGGTTACTTATTCAGGCAACCCGAGGCTCTCTCCAGCTCTTCCCTTCGACGATCCTCCACAATATCGTCTTCCCCATGATACATCGTTGTTGGTTAAATGCACGCGGGATGCGGATTATCGATTCGCGAGTTGAGCTGTTTTTTCAGGGGCTGAGACTTCGGGTATTCAACGAGATTATTGGCATGTCTTTTTCATGTGATCATTTCTTTGATTGATCCCTATCTATGTAAGATATCTATGTCTTATGCATCGCTAAGAGACGTTATGCGATGACATCCATCCAGTCAAATAACTCTGTGCAGGGAGGTATTTATTATAGTACAAACAATCCCCGAAAATATTTCTCCAAAGGCGCCGCAAACAATGCTTTCAGTCGCTAAGTCATGTTTTAAAGTCTTCCTCGTCGTTCCGCTTCGAAAAGCTCTCTCTTCATATCCATCAGCATATCTTCTAATCGGTATACTTCATCGCGAGATAGTGCTGCTCCCTGTAGCTGCTTCAGTCCACCACGTAGAGTCTCCATGATAGAGTCTGACTTGACTTCGACGGTTTCCTCCTCCGCTTCCGCCTGCTCAATTTCAGCCACTGCGTCCTGAGCCTCTTCCACAGGGTCCTGCAGTTCAACTGCCGGCTCTTCTATAGCCACTTCTTCGTCGACTGACATATCTTCCATAGAGTCTGGAACAAGTGCGTCAGGAATTTCAACCTCAAGCTCCGGCTCTTGACTCTGCGATGCTGCAATAGACTCTGTAACTAGTTGTGACATCAACTCCTCATCTGTATCACCGCCATCCTGCACATCAGTCGATTTTGATCTTGTCTGCGGCGCTTGAGAAACAGATGATCGCTTTGCTTTCTTGGATGGCGACGCTTGAGATTCTTGGTTCTGGGGTTCCTTGCTCGTCTGCCCCGATTTTCGTCTTGAAGATCGTCGTACAGTTGACACAGGCGACTTTGGTTCTTGAGACGTTGACTGGCTGTCCCCAGGTTGCTCTTGTGCTGGCGTGTGAGCCGATCGTCTCCTTTTGCTGCGAGTCTCGGTGGACAAGGAACCTCGCTTCCTCTTCCTCCTACTTCCTCGAGTGCTTGTAGGTTGAACCTCGCTGGTCTCTGACCCGGCATCTATAGGTGTCGAGGGAACAACATCTGCCAGCGAGGTTTGCGTTGTAGCCTCAGGTTCATCCTCGGCCGAGGTATCGCCTTGGACCTCGATGCACTTTTCGGGAGAAACACGTTTCGTCTTCTCAGGAGAAGCTGAGACAGACTCGAACTTTTCATGACGAGTTGGCCTCGATTCAATCTCGACTACGAATCGCATGAAGCTGCTTTCATCTCCTTCGCTGAGTGCAAAAGAGGATTCGTGGTTCTGGCTGGGTGCCGCTTTCTGGGCAGCTGGATGCGCTGCGTTGTCTGCAGCCGCAATGGGGCTTGTCCGGGCATCCACAAATTCATCATCACCGGACTTTGGTGTTTCTTGAAGGTTCTCCGCTGGCTGAGGGCTACCCATCTGGTCGTGGTTGGGTAGTTCACTCTTCTCTTGTTCCGCCTCTTCCATATCCTGTGTCTGGGGGACATCCGGCAACACGCTCACCTCTTCCGCCGCCTCCTGGCTCGAAGCATTGGAGGAGTTAGCTTGGTTCTTCTTAGAAGATCCTGACTTTCTTCCGCGTCGCTTAGAGCGCTTGTTCTTAGCCGATGAGCTACTCTTAGTCGGGGTTTGTGCTTCTGGTAGAGCTTCTACGGCCTGCAGGTCAATGGAGGGTGTTCCAGGTGGAGACGAGAATTGCCAACTCTCCATCGAGTCCCTAGCTTTCGATCGAGTTTGGATCTCAGACAGGAGAGGATTGCGTCTCGGCTCGGGGGGCGACGAGGGCGGGTCATTGATGCCCTCAAGGTGCAGAGCCAGACCCCGTCGAGGGGTTGGGGTTGAAGTAATAAACTCTTCATATGACGCGGGTCGCTCCGGAGTAGTTTCGAGATTCCTAGGTTTCGAGTCTTCGGTTTTCTCCTCAGCAGCAGCTTGCGACCTTGTCCGAGGACTGGATTGAATACCAGGATACAGTCCAACATTCTCCTCCTGTCGTTGACGAACTTCCTTTTGTCTCTCTGTGAGATGCTGAGACTCCCCAACCAGCGGCGATGAGACAATTGGAGCAAATTGAATCTGAGAGCTGTCATGGCGGAGACGAGGGGTGGTGGTTCGTTTGGCCGATTTCGTCTTCACGGAGTCCGGAGTCGCATCCCTACGGCGCTTCCGCGTCAGTGGACCTTTCGCGCTCAATGGTGTCATTGACGGTGCTGGCGGAAGGGTTAGCTCAATATCTGGGCCTGTCGACTTGGCCGATGAGAGTGTTACGAAACTCAAGTCATCCTGTGACTCCACAAATGACTGAACTTGAGCGCCAAAATCACCGCTTGCCTCTTCCATGCCAGGATATAAGACATCAACTGTTGGACGAAGAGAGGCTATGATTGATTTGAGGCTTTCGGAACAATCCAAACTCTCCTCATCCTTTACCAGAACGTTCCACGTCTCCGCCATCTTGTTCACAACATGACGATGTTTGCTTCTGAACCCGGCGGCGAAGAGTGGCTCGATGGTATCAAGATCCTTCTTATTTAATCGGCCAAGTACTAAAAGCTGTGCGCAAATGTTATCCCAGAGGGATCGCATCTATGAATGGTTAGCATCTGGAAAGTTGTAACACGGAGGAAGACTTACTGGTCCGGAAACAGGAGAGTCGCTTCGCAAGCATTTATGCGTTTTCTCATCCTGTATCCAAGGAGCAAGACCAACTTGCAGCTTTGGTAGAGTTTTGATGCCATTTTTTGAAGAGGCCGCGACAATGAAGGCGTCCACAGCCTTCACATAAGCCACCATCTTCTCCTCAGCACACTCAGTTTCGTTCTCATACAAGAGATTCATGCTTTGGTTTTGAAGCTGGTAAAGATACTGGTACGGGTCGAATGAGGACGATCGTGATGCAGTTGGAGGTGCACCCCAAAGTCGTCTTCTGGCAGCATCGACAGCCTGACGGTCGCGAGGCAGTTTGGCAACATTGAACAGTGCAGCCACTATAGACAAGGCCGTTCCATTCGATCTGTCGGAACCTTCAAAGAAGCTGTCGGTAACAATCTTCGCCAATGGCTCCACGAGACCTAGTGCTCGGCCAGCATCCCCACACTCGCTGACAATGTGGTCCGATAGAAGATTAAACAGGGAGAACCAGCGTTCTTCTGGAAGATTGGGATGTGAAAGAAGTCCTCGTTCGAGGAGAGAGACGATTTCTCGGTACTCAGGTCCGAGTAATTTGTCGCTACTGGGTGGGTGTGAACTAGACGGAGCTGTGTTGTGGTTTAAAAGAGACTGCATGTTATCGACAGCGAGAATCCATGGACCGAAAGGCGAAAGAGTGTCCCGTGGCAGAAGTCGAAGCATTTCACGTGAAAGCTCAACGCGAGTTTTATTAGGCTTGTCATGAAAGAACGGCTCAAAGATCGACAGGAAACACTCAGCGAGGCTGTCATCATCAGCAACACCTGCGGGCTTGGAGCTGAGCATCGAGAAAAGATGCAACAGCGGACTTTGAACGGTTCCGCTTGACTTGGTATCAAGCCGATTTGAGGGCGTTGGAGCAGGCTCGAACGTATTGGCAAGAGACATAGACAGTTTCTTCTCAGTAAATGAAAGTGGGCCAAGATTACGAACGAGGACTTCGACATAGTGTTGGACACTTGACAGAAATTTTGTGTTAGAGAACTCGGTCTCTTCGGGGACTCCCTTGGCCCATATATTCGATAGCACATCAAAAGATTGAGCTATGAAACGTGCGGTCTCATCGGCCACCTTTATGTCCTTTGCCGAGGCGACGGCGATGGACCCCACGAATGTTTGCCAGAGCCTGTAGGTCAAGCTTTCAGTATTGGCTAAATCAGTGAACTTCCTTTCCAAGATAGGGCCAACGAGGCTAAAGACCTTCTCAGAATTTCGGCGAGTCCACCTAGAATCGATTGGGGGCAGCTCCTCGGGGCTTATCAGTGCTGTGTCCCTGATTCGATCCTCTTTCCAACTTCTTGGAGTAGAGACATCCAAGAGTCCTGTAACGATGCGTGACACTTGTGTTACTGAGTCCGGGGCCAGTTCATTCTTTCCATCGAGATTCAGGAGCTGTCCCATCAGGGGTTGAAGAACAAGATCCCAGGCTGAGTCAGTCCACTGCATATCGTTGTTGGGTCGGAAGGCATAGTAGTATAGATTGCAGACACCACCCATGACTGTTCTTCGGAGCCTCAGCGCCTCATCCGTATGTTTCGAGTTGATCCTGCGGCGCAATTGGCTTGCAAGCGGCTGTCCGAGGGCACCCAAAGATTTAGGTACCATCTTGTTGCTAGTAATGGATAGATGGACGTATCTGTTCCAGGCAAAGTTGGTCTCTAGCTTAGTCTGTAAATCGTTCGCATTGAAGGAGTCCTGCACGATCCTGAACCACCTAGCAAAGTGCGCCCACCGACTGATAGGACATTGCAGATAGAGCGTCACTACGGCCCATATTTGAGGGACTACCGACAGGTCTTCTTTCTTTTCGATCATCTCCTCGAGTTTTCGCATGTAAAATTGTATGTAGATCATGGAGTTGGGTTTGTTTTCCTTGTTTTCCGGGGTTTGTAAAATCTCAGTCACCTTACGCAGCACATTCTTCTCGTTTCGAAGTGCGAAGCCTGCTTCTGTGCCTAAGCTGATGGCTTGAGCTCTGATGTCTCGGACCGTACTAAGCATATCCGTAAACATATCCTTCAGCCAGTCTGTATAAACAGCCATGTGCATTCTAGATTGTTTGACGAGTCGCTTGTATATCTGAATGCGACCCATGATGATGCTCTTCCCGGTCAGATTGTTCTCGATATTGTGCAAGGATGTGATTAACCGGCCAACTCGATCAGAAGACATTACTTTGAGTGAGAAGGACTGGAAAGCAACTACTTGCATAAGATGACGTGCCAGATCCTTGGGGAGTGCTGGGTCGAAGAAACATCGAATGCAATGGTCGATTATGAAGATGCCGAAGTCGGACGTGAGAGTCGAGGCGATGGCGGGAAAATGCAAAAAAGTCGTTAAGAGGTTGAGGGCGTGGTTGACGAGAGAAGAGTCATGAGTTCCTTTCTCATTCTTGGCTTTAACGTCGCGCTCAATAAATGACATAAACAGGCTCATCTTTCCTTGCAAGGCAACTCTATCGGGCAAGTTGTTGGAGGCCTTGAGAGCCCGAGAGAGCATCATGTAAGCGTCGAGTCGCATCTCTCGGTCGGAACCAGCGAGCTGTTTGATGGTCGAGTCCAACATTTCGGCGATATTGGCTTGGTTCTGGAGGCCGTTGGACTGGCCATTGAGAGAGGATGCTAGAGGATTCGGAGATGGTGACGGCTTGAGGATACCCTTGATGGGTCTAGAGGAGGCGGAAGGTGTAGTGATAGGCGAGGATCTGAAGAACTTTGACGTTTCGAGATCAGGAGGATCTTTGTATTCGGTATGGCTCGACCATTCGACTTTCTTCCTTGACCGTCTCGAAGTTGAACCCGAGTTGGTTGCCCCGGTCGACGTAGGGGTATTAGCACTCGGCGGTGTCTGAAGGCTCAATCTCGGGTCGAATGCACGGTTAACGCAGGCCTTCATGGGATCTGTTTTCTCGGGAAGAGACTCTCGAGGAGGAGTTGGAGGTCGAGCTGGGAGTTCGTCGAGGTTGGTGGAGGCCTGGGCTGAAGATGTCATGGCTGCTAGGCAGCGTCGGCGATCTAGACAGCAGTAGTTTGGCCGAGAAACTGCGGACAACGCATACGGCTATTAATTATGGACAGAAAAAAAACAAACGAAAAAGTGGTGAATAAAGACTCAATCGATAATCGCGATCGATTAGAGAAGCGGGTATGAAAAAGAGAACGTGTATGATTTTATGTTAGCTGGTGTTTATACGCAGCTATGAAGTCTGAGTAACCAAGATCCATCCATATTGCGACAGACAGATTGGATGTCGAGTAAGTAAATGCTTGACAGGTCCGCGCTCGTTCTCCGGGCCAACGCGCGAGACGAACGCGATTTGGGATGGTGAAAGCGCGATTCAATTAAAAAATGCAGGGTCCGTGCCTGGGGACGCCCCAAAATTAAGGTGTTATTTGAAGATTTTAGGTAAGCGAGGCGCGCTGAAGTACCCGCTACAGATTCAGTACGGTGGCTATCGTAGCGATCGTATGTACCTGGAACTCATCAGCTCCATCCGAATTCAGCGACTGCCCGGAGAAAACGAAATACCGCAGACTGCACCAAGACTACCGTAATTCAATAACACACGTTGTGCCTTGACTGAGTTTGGGCAGTGGAAAGGGAAGGAATGCAGGTGTATACCAACTCCCAGAGTACTTGCTTTCGAGTACTGCATCTCTATTGATAGGTTGCAGTTGCCTATATTCAACGATCCTAAGTCTGCAGCTAGCGATACGTTTTGTTAGTGGCTCAAATCCAATTTATATCATCTTCTCCCCGCTCATCTTAAACTACACCTGGACAACAACCATCCTACCACGTATACGCATACTAACCATCCTATAACGTAAACCCCAGACAGCATATTTGCACATCATTCATCATGGCTACTCTACCGCCTGTTGGTCTGCCCACAGGGACCGAGAAGCACAAATACATCCAAGAACTCGTGAATGACCTTACCGAAGATCTCAAAGAAGAGCTCTATCTTCCAGATGGTTTGTACTCCAAAGGCGTGTAAAGGATCTCGCTAACATCAAGGACAGACCGCGCTGCAGCTTTGGATCAACTAAAAGTTCTCACTAGAGATCCTACTAATGCCGATCCCCTCTACACAGAAGAGGTCTGTAGCCCCCTGTCCTCCCCGTGGAGGGCCAACTGTGGTCTGGTTCTATCGCTGACCGTTATCAAAGGCTATTTCTGTACTTCTTCGACACGCCTATGACAAGCCATCTACTAAGAGTGCTGATGCCGCTCGACGAGTGTTGGCCAATGCCATGGTCTTGAAGCCTATCACTCGGGAGATATTCGTCAACAAGGGTTTCGCACCCAACGCCTGTCAGGGGCTCAATGGTGGAAGTTTTGATGACGAGTTTCTCAACTCTCGTATCTTGTTCTTGTCAACTTACGGTACCAAGATTGATCTTAAGAAACTCATTGATGATGAGAAATTGGCGGATCGCATCTCTGAGAACCTGGCTCGACATGCCAAGGGCTCAGACTCTGGCAAGGCTAAGAGTGACCCAATGCAAGATATGGCGCTTGTTGAAACTGCGAAACTCTTGTTCAATGTCACACATTTCTGTCCCGACAAAGCGTCTTCCTTCAACTCAGCGATACCGCACCTGATAACTCTGCTTCTCAAGCAAGATATTTCACAAACGAAGCCGCTTGATCCACCAGTTGGGTTCATTGTCAACGCACTTGCCAACCTTGAAGTCGGATCGTCAGATTGTCGAACATCCATCCACCCTGAGGACGACCCAGAAAAGATAGTGTCTCGACTGGTCAGTATTCTCGATAGTGCGTTGAAGAATGTTGCGGACAACCAATTGGATGCTACTGTAACACCACTCGTTGGTGTCATAAAGACCATATACGAGCATGCGCCTGATTCCAGCAAGAAATACATCCGCGAAAAGCTTCTGCCTACTGAAAAGGACCGAAGCGAAGTGCTGGGTAAGGGAGACACATTGTCCGCCAAGCTACTTCAGAACTTCAACAATCCTTTGGCCCCATCCTTTGGAACGGTCATCCAGCACCTCCTTTATGACCTGTCGGACAATGACCCCAACAAGTTTGTTGAAAATGTTGGCTACGGTTTCGCATCGGGCTTCCTCTTCCAGAACAATATCCCAGTTCCTCCTTCAGCATCGGAATCTGGTACACAGAAGCCGGTTAACCCCGTCACTGGTCAGCACGTTGATGCCGAGAAGCCCGTTGATGAGCCTGAAATGACGGAGGAGGAGAAGGAACGAGAGGCTGAAAGACTCTTTGTGTTGTTTGAACGGTATGAGTACTCCTGAACTGTCATCCCCTTGCAAAAAGCTAACTGAGTTGCAGATTGAAACAGACAGGCGTTGTTGATATTCAGAATCCGGTTGAGGCAGCCATGAGAGAAGGCCGTTACAGGGAGCTCAAAGACGATGAAGTGGAAGAAATTGAATAAGTTCTCGATCTGTCATCTTGGTCCTTTCATCGTGGTCTGGTGAGGCTGGCTAGGTAGTTTGTTTGGCTCAGGGGTTCATGGTAAATAAAATAACGGAACCCGGTAAAGCGATAAGAACAAAGACAAGCGCTTTTGTTTAACAATTAGTATCAAAATACCTGCAACAAATGCTTTTCAACAGTCCCGGTTTGTTCTCAGCCACAAATGATTTATGATCAGGCAGGCAAATACCCTCTGTTGCCTCTGCATGATAAATATCATGAACCACCTCCAACTCTACCTCCATCCATCTCCTTCATCATCACACAAATTTCTTTTTCAACACAAGCAGCAGGTCTACTTGTGGTTCTCTCTGCCTTTGCAACTTTCGTCGTCTACCTAAAAAATTCATCGCTTTTTACAAGTGTTTTCCTGCTTTCAGAATATTTTTCGCTGCCTTTTCATTTACTTAGCAGCTGCCGTCTTCTCAACGCCTCATTTCCTTCTTTCATCATCCACCAACACTCGGCGAGCCCTTGACTTTCAAAGTATCGTAAAACTTGCCACAATATCTAGCCTCACTTCCCAGACCATTGCTAGAATATCGCATCTCTGTTATTCTCGGCGATCATCACTCTTCAATCTCTTCAGCGTACCAAGATCCAAAGTTAGGATCCATCGTCAGTATAGACTACATTTATTCCTCGGATTCAATACTGACGATTGCTTAGGATAAGGGTCTGCTTTGCCATCTTTATAACGACGTTTTCGTTTGCTTCAGCAAGCGCATCTTTGAATCGCAACCAATTGCAAACAAACCTCCTCGTTTAGTTCCTTCCTTCATCAGCAAGATGCCTCAACTCAAGCGCACACCGACTGTTTTCTTCGCTCGCGATAAACCACCCTTTGAAGAGTTTGATGAGTAAGTTTGCTTCGTTCTTTCCTCTCGAGTGCCCCTGCTAATCTTGATTAAACTACCTAGCCTGCGTCAAAGCATCGAAGATGATGAGCCTCTCGTGAAGATTGTCTCCGACGTTATGGACGTCGAGAGAAATAGCGAGGATTCTGTGACTCCTCCATTGGATGATCAGGCAAAGATCACTTCCGGCGCGAAACGACCCCTCTCGCCAGATGAGGAAGTCCCTAAGGACACTCCCAAGAAGAAGCCCGGTCGCCCTGCTAAGCGTCAGCGCCGCACTGAGGTCAAGGCAGTTGTTGCGCCTCGACGCTCAGCACGACTCAGCTCCGTAGCTTCCTCAGCCAAGGAGGAGAAGCGTACGCCAACCCCAACTCCTACCAAGCGAAGCCGTGGACGCCCTTCTACCAAGAAAAAGGGGACAGTAGTCGTCCAAGTTCCTGAGGTCAGCCCTTCTACTAAGCGAAGCTCCGCACGCCTTCTTGCCAAGAGCAAGCAGAGTGACGAGAGCGACATCGAATCAGCGACTGAATGGGAGGTCGAGAAGATCATGGAATCGGGGATCGATGGTCCCACTGGTGTGCACCTTTACTTGGTCAAGTGGAAGGGGTTTTCGATGAAGGAATGCACCTGGGAACCCAAGAAAAATCTGGGCAACTGCCACAAGCTCATTCATGAGTTTGAGGAGAAACATTAAGGGGATCAAGTTGGCTGGTATGAGGGAGCGATTTCTTTTAAGGGTACTGTGAACTGGAACACCGACACAAGTTGATATCTTGTACTATTGAGCTGGCAGTTTCTGAAGAGTACCTTGCTAGATTATTTACACTCTTTCTTCCTCATTTCTTTTCGTTGTGTATCCTCATTGCGACTCAATCAAGGTTGAGAAGCCAGCAACGGCTCCAGCCAAAGGAAGCAAGCTTCGCACCAAATTCAAGACTCCCCATCTTCCAATCAACTTGGCCACGTCTTCCTGCGAAGCTTCCAACGTACCAGCAGCCGCCTTCATCAAAAGGTCATTTGTGGAAGCCATGAAGATGATAGTAAATGGCACAATAGAGACAGTCAAGGCTGATGCAATCGCCAAGCCTTTCCAGCTACGGCCTTCTTGCCTCGCTGCATATATGGCGTATAGGTAGGCTGCTGACGTTGTTATGGCGAACTTGGGCATAAGGGCGAAGCCACGGTTAAAGAGTTCCTGCCATACAGTTGCGCTGGAGTGTGCTTGGAGTTGAAGAGCGGCTGGGACACCAGCGAGAGATAGAGAAATGATGAAGCCTGTTGATCATTGTGAGTTTTTTACATGGGATAAGATTGTCATTAGTCCTACCTGAAGCCCAAGCTGAGCCGGTGATGCCTGTGGCCGTAGCCAGAAGAGATGGAAGGGGTATTGCGATAGGCATTGTGATTTTGAAGTCTTCTGTCAATGGATGAAACCGTATAATATCCCCTCTGATGAAGTAACTGATTTGTAACTGGAGAAGAGTCACAATAGTAGATGATTTAAGTTGAGTATAATGACGACTATATATACTTTGTGTAAGAATGTGAAGATGACAGAATATAGCCACATAGTGCCTATAACTGTAGGCTCGCTATCGTCTAACTTATTGTTTCATCATGGCCGGCCAAAAAGTGGAACTCACCCGGACTGGAAACTATCACGGACTTCTGAAATGTCCGGTCACGGCCGATCAACATATTAATCGTACCGCTCGGAAGAGGCCGATTGGTTAATATAGACGTTATATAGCCCTTTTCGGCCATCAGCTCATGGCTGATTACCGGCCTTTGCCTTGTGCGCGAAAAATCCATGCAGGGTGATTTCGTCAAGGATGCCCCGAGCATCGGGCTCTTTCCACGATGATGCAAACTCCATCCCGCACTTCTTGAGGACATTTTGGCTTGCAACGTGGTCACTCAGTGTGATGGCTGTGATGCACTCGTCTTTGACTTCACCGTCGCCTCGCACGGAGTTCTTATCCACAGAGAGCTCAACCTCCGTCCTTGGCAACGACCACCACTGGTCGAGATAGCCTTTGACGAACTCAGAGGCATATCCCTTGCCCCAATGCGCCTTGAGGAATTGATATCCTAGAGCTGGCCAGCCAAGTTCAGCTGACCACACGCAGGAACCTCCCATCCCGATGAACTCGCCAGTCTCGGTGAGGGTAATGAGCCAATCGTATCCCTTGATATCGTTTGGAGGTAGTCGACGATCAAGGCTCTTTTGTGTCTCTTCCATCTCTATATCAGGACGGCCTTGTGTCGCCCAGATCATGCCGTCAGGTTCTGTTCGAACAGCCCGGACATGAACAAAGTCGTCCTGGGTCATGGGCCTCATTGTTAGACGTTCCGTCTGCCATGGTTTTCGCTCATTATTTGGAGGAAGAGGATAGACGGGGAGTGTTGTCTTGATTGTAACGAAGTCAAGAGCTGGCTTTGGAATTGGATCCATTGTTGTAGGGTAAGGATGATGCAAAAATGCGAGAAAGTAAGTACAAGTTTTTGTTGAATTTGTTGGCGATTAAAGGAAGACAATGCTACGAACCTTTTTTTTTCTTCCTCTTCTTCTTCTTCTTCTTCTTCTTCTTCTTATACTATCTTGTCTCCGAGTTCGTCTATACAAATCTGAGAAGGTGAGTCACAAACCATTTTTATTGCGGCTCTATGAGCCGAATGGGTCCTTGGTCGTTAATTAGGTACTTACCTATTTGGAAGGTTATCTACCTAATTATCGTATTACAAAAGTTCCAGCCACTCACTCACCATCTTTACCCTACAGCACCAATTTTCGGAAAAGAAGCACACAGCACACCTCAGTTAAGACCCTTGAATAAAGTGGTTCAATGGGGTTAGCTTCAGCCCTGGCAGTGAATCCTTCACGCCAGAGGGAACAGATACGACCCGAGTTGGAGCGATTTGGGCGCAAAGTCATTGTCCCCAAAAATCGAGACGTCACTACCGTACCTAAAAGTGACATGAAGGTGGGGCCGTTCCATCGTTAGGTTCCATTCCCGGCACTTCTTTTCGTTGAAGAACAAGTCTTAAGTTAGTCTTTGTTAATAAACTCAACGAAGCCTCTCAAACGCCAAGATCATCTCACATCCAAAGAAGTTGCCTTTTTCTGCAGCCGTTTTAACGTTAGAAAACCTAGTTACTGGCTTTTATCGCCCACTCACTCTTCTTTTTCTTCTTTTTCTCAGCGGGGATATATCTATCTAAAATCTTACTCAGAATGAGTTCCCGAGAAGGCCGTCCAGCCAAAGTGCTCAGTTGCTCCAACTGTCGCACACGCAAAATTAAATGCGACAAGATTCAACCGTTCTGCGGTCAATGTTCTCGATTTGGGCTCGACTGTGTATTTCCTTCAAGAAAACCAACCAGGCGCGCTCCGAGACCTCGTCAGAGTGAACTGCTTGATAGGATCAGCCGTCTTGAAAACATCGTCAATCAAGCTGACCCCGCCAAATTGAAGCAGTTGGATGAGGAGGATATTCAGTCTCCACCAGGAACAACTTCTTTGTCCGCCACTTTGGATGATCACTGTGATGAGTCCCAGGCTGTAGCTACTCAGGCTGCTAATGTAGAGGCTGGAGAGCAGTATCTCAGCTCAGGTTTCTGGGGGAACTTGTGTGCTGAGGTTGAGGGCATTCGACAAGCGTTGAATCAGCCATCTGAGGAGAGTGACGATGATGAGGAGGGTGAAAGCCCGGAGTCTCTGGACACTCCCTCCACGGGCCCGTCTGGATATTTGCTTGGAAATTCCGATTACAGCTCGCGGCAGCCATTAATACATCCTCACCCGAATATGATGATACGACTCTGGACCATCTATTCACGCAATGTCGATCCTCTCATGAAGATTCTACACCGTCCGACCATGGGCAAGCATTTCCAAGCTTACATCGAGTCACCATCAACACACCGATTTACTCCAGAAATTAACGCTGTTATGTTTGCTATATACTTTTGCGCAGCTGCTTGTCTGACACCAGAATCTTGTTTCAAGCAGCTGGGAGAGAGTAAAGAGGTTCTTACAAGACGATACCGCGTGTCTGTGGAACGAGCGCTTGCCGAGGCAGACTATCTTAGTACTACCAAGCTCGAAACCCTACAAGCACTCACGCTTTACACCAGCATGATCCGGGTGCATCTACATGACCGGACGTGTTGGGTTCTCACATCACTGGTTGTCCGTATTGCTCAAGGTCAAAACCTTCATCGGGACGGTGACGGTCACCGTTTCACACCGTTTGTGGCCGAAATGAGAAGACGCCTATGGCACTTCATCGTTGTTCTTGATATCCGTGGCTCTGAAGACAGAGGCTCAGGCTCAACACTTGTCCGGTCTAGTTGGGATACCATAGAGCCTACGCCGATTGATGATGTTGACTTTGGCCCTGACTCACCTGGGCCTTTGATCCCCAAATCAACGCCTGCCGACAATGTTGTTTGTCTGTGTACAGCCATGTGCTCGAGTATCTTTGGATTTTTTTCTCATCCACGATACAGTTCAAAAGGCGAACCCGAACACTTCCTGTACACAGAAGATCAGCTTATATCTCACATTCGCCAACTAGAAAACTCCTTCATCCATACCGCCAGACCCTCTCATCTTCCTTCTGTCTACGCTGCCGAGATCGCCCGTATTGTCATTCTCAAGCTCTGGCTCAACATCCAATACCCGTTCAACGGTGGGCCGGCTCCCGATAGGCCTCGTGTGTCCAAGGAGACCATGCTACGCACTGCAATCTCTATCATCGAGCTGCGCGAACGAATGACGAAGAACCAATGGGAGGACCGATTTGCTTGGTGGACAGACACCTATGTGCAATGGCATCCTTTGGCAGTTGCGTTAGCTGAGCTTTGTGTGCAAACCGAGGGAGAGTTGGTGGAAAAGGCATGGGTTGTTGTCGAGAGAACGTTCCCTTCATCGCGAGAGCACATTGCAGACACAGCCAAAGGTTCGCTTTGGAGACCTATCAAAAAACTTTTGAAGAAGGCGAGAGCCGCAAGAACAGAAGCGCTGCTGAAGCAGATGGACCTCAATGGCAACTTGGATCTGGATCCAGCAGTGTCTTTCATGCCTCCGAATATGGATATGCCTCAACCCTTGCAGTTTAATCCAGCTCAACAAATGACAAACATCCCGGTGTCGGGGCCAGGCATGACGCAGCAGTACGACACGAGCAGTATGAACCCTTCAATACTGTTCGATCCGCCAGAGGTTTTGAACCTCGACTTTGGAATGGGGCTAGAGCAAGGTGTGCCTATGGAATGGTCATACTGGACAGAGTTTTTCAACGATACACAGATGGAGACTTCTCCAGGAAGCGGGACAGGCGAATCTTTGTAACAGTTCACAATCGGTAGTCATTGCTAGTTTATAAACCCAATCAATTGTGCATCACACCGGCCAGCATCTCGCATGCTCAGAATTTTTGGTTCATTCATTGCCCATTTTATTGAGCAAAGTCAGTTGATATTTCCATGATCCCGTGTAACACCCGCAGAGCCTAACCATCCTCTAAACCGAAATCATTCTAAGCGAAAGTGGAAGGTCGCTTCGCGCTGAACACCTTCTTGGAGCTCTCCTTGGTGATACGGTGGGGGAGGGGGAAGCTCAGGTTCTTCTGGGTGAGCTGGCGGATGTAAGGTCGCTTGATGTCCTCGGTCTTCTCGAGCTCGACGACGCGGAGGACCTGAAGTGTGTTGTTAGTAACTGTGGTACTGAATCTGTGGTTGCGAAGTGAGTTCGACGTACGTGGATGGACCTGAAGCGGGCACGGTGGCGGGCAGCCATGTCGGAGTAGAGAGACTCGATGGCATCTGTTCGGGACAGCTCACGGTACTCCTTGTACATGTTGTGCGTGCCGGAACGAGAGTCGTATCGGATCCAGACACCGAAGTTCTTGACCTTGAGGGGGTGCTTCTCGTGGAGCTGAAATATCCGAGTTAGCCTCCATTGGTTCCTTCAGGGTTGAAATTTGCAAACGTACAGTCTTGACGCTGACGATCTCACCAGTAGCCTTCTTGACCTTCTTGAGACCGCGCAAGAAGTACCAGTATCGGGACTTGGCGACCGTCTCGTTGGGGGCGAAGATGGTCATGCGGTAGAGGGCGGGTGTAGGGTCAGCCTCGGTGGGCAAGTGGCGCCCGATGACCTCGTATTCCTGAAGACGGCCTGAATGCATTGTCAGTATGAGATTTTCCAGATGCTAATTGATCTGATGCGATGCCGCAAGCCGGAGGGAAAATGTCGAATTTCGAGAGAATGCTGTGTAGGTCGTCTTTATGCCAAATTCCGAAACTGGGGTTTCGTGCCAGGAAATTTGCTGGACCCCGCTTCCAAAGGCAATCGGAAGTTGTGTGAGCGAATAGTGAGGTTGTTGTAGTCCTCGAGGGCCTTGATCCTTCGTCCTCACTCCCCTCCTAGTCGAGTTGAAGAAATATCGAAATTGTTTTTTTCGTCGTCCATTATCCTCCGGCGGGCGACATCGCTATGATCGAGCGCATAAAAACAGAAAATTGCTTACCCATCTGTAATACTGGTTAGTTATTTCCCTTGTGTATGTCTGTATCGTCGACTTACTGTGACGTTGGTCAATTCCGACTGCGAAGGTTAGTGAAGATGACCGAAGTTTGAAAGATCCCAAATTTTTGTGCGAAGGTGAGAGGGCAAGAGACTGGGTCGTAGCTTCTGGAGGGCTTGGGCCCCAACAGCGATTGGTCAATAGCGACCCACTTCAACTGAGCATCACGTGCAGGCTCGATGCAGATGGCTGCCAAGAGTGGTGGGTCTGATAGCCAATCAGATACGCTGACAAGAACTCAAAGAAGTTCCATTGTGAGGGAAGGAGCAAAGAGTGAAGGTGTGACTTCAACGATAGAGTGAGGCTGGTATTGACCGAGTAACTGCAACTTTGGTGTTCTGCCAAAACATCTCAGAATCTGACACCGCACTGAGCTACTACAACGATTACACGTTATTACTCTTTGAAATTTCTATTGATGCTTAGGATTAATTGCCACTAAAGATCTTACTCAAAGACACAGCGCGTGTCTAATACCAATCACCATGAACACTACATTCGAACAGTTTGCGGAGGCTCACTCACAACGGAATGGTTATAAACTTGCGCAGACACTCTCACCTGTTCCTCCAGCAGATGACCCTCACCGCTTGATGGCAGTATGGCGTAGCACGAATTCTCACAGTGTCAAAGGCGACATCAAACACTTTATCAAGTCCAACACATCTCATCGACGGAAAATCGATCACGATGAGACAACGGGCTGGGTTGAGGTCTATACCTCATACTGGAAAGCTGTTGCTGAGATCTTGGCGGGGGAGAGCGGCAAGGTAAGAAAATGAGTCAGCTGTTAGAGTCATGCTAACTCACGACACAGTCTACATGGACAAAAGTGTACGAGGCATGGAAAGAACTGACCTCAGTACTTATCCGTGGCTATAACTCACACGGATTCGAAGCATGGACGATCCCATCCCTGTATATGGTGGGAAAGTACCTTCGGTTGTTTGCAATTAAGTCCGACGAGGAGCGTCGGGCCAAAGCCTTTGATACTGGTCCTGGAGCTTCCTTGATATCAGATGATTTTGATCCCGAAACAGACAAACAACTTCAATTAAGAGACTGCGAGGGACATCTCAAGCGTATCTTCTCACTGTGTTTGAATGACAGGTATGTTTGCTTTTGCTCTGGGCAAATGGATTATGGCTGATTGCAATCAGAGCGCCACTCGAAGAGTCAAGGAAATGGGGAATCTACTTTGTTATCAACCTCCTTTTCAAGACTTACTTCAAGCTGAACTCTGCCTCATTGTCGAGAACGATTCTCAAGACGTTGGCTGTGTACAATGACAAAGGAGACATGCCGCCACTGGAATCGTTCCCAAAATCCCAGCGAGTGACCTTCAGGTTTTATGAGGGTGTCTTACTCTTCCTTGAAGAAAACTACCTCAAGGTGGGTACATCTTGCTCAGTCAACGGAATCATCTAACATTCTATCTAGGCTGAGTCTCACCTCAACGAAGCATGGCAACTGTGCCATAAAGACGCTTACGCGCAATCAGAGTGAGTGCAAGCCATTGCAGTTCAAAGATGTTTGCTGACTTGATGACAGACGAATCCTCACCTACCTCATTCCTTGCCGTCTTCTTACCAGCCATGTCCTCCCTACGAAAGCCCTCCTTGAGAATTACCCGCGACTGCAGGACCTCTTCCTCCCTCTCGCTACTTGCATTAAATCCGGCAACCTTCAGGCCTTTGACCAAGCTCTGCAGCATGGCGAAGCTGAATTTGTCAAGCGACGTATTTATCTTACCCTTGAAAGAGGTCGAGATATCGCCTTGCGTAACCTCCTTCGTAAGGTCTTTATCGCTGGTGGATTTGATGAGCCAAAAGATGGTGACGCCGCCCCGGTTCGGCGTACAAGAGTTCCCGTTGCCGAGTTTCAGGCTGCTATTAGTATGGGCAGTGGTCACTTGGTCGATCCAGATGAGGTTGAGTGTATGCTGGCCAATATGATTTACAAGGTAAGTTATCAGATCCTTTTCCTTGCCGAGATTTTGGTGGCCTCGTGAAGCTGCTGTCTTTTCCTTGGTCGAAATTGGCGAAAGTAATCGTCGGCATCCACGTGGCGGTCATTTGACTATATACTCGTCACCAAAATGTTGCCTTATTTGAATGCCTGCCTGGGGCATTCTCGATGTCTATCTACACTCCCCTCCATCTCAGCCTTACAAACACCTGAGTCACTAACACATATGCTTCTTTAGGATCTTATGAAAGGATATATCGCAAGAGAACGAGGTATCGTGGTATTGTCCAAAAAGGGAGCCTTCCCCGGCACAGGACTGTGAGGTGAGGCTGTCGAAGGAAGTTATTGGGCGAGACATGGTCTGATAGGCAAGAGAAGCGTGAAAGCTCAGCGATGCTTCTCTTATTGATACTATTCTATGAAAACACTAGTGCACAAAGTGGATAGATACCGCAGCCGTCAGGATGACGCCTACGTCAACAAATCACAAAGCACTTTTCACGATGGCCATACTCTGTTCTACATTTGCTTTCCAAGTCAAGGCTCACAATGAAGTTGGCTTGACCTCCTCACTGATCGAGTTTATCTTTGCGCCATATTCACGGTCAAACACCGCAGCGTGCACCACCCTTGCATCTCCCTGCTTTGCATCTGTGCCTCGTCCTTGTCAGCCCCCAACTGTTGAAGCTTCAGACACAATAGCCCGACCTACAGGTATTTGTTTACTTTTGTTGGCGTCCTGAGACCCTAGTCTGACTTTTTGTCGAATCCGAAGCGGCGTTGATATCCCCGCAGTGCACACTTACAGTTTGCATGGTTCGCTTCCTTTTCACTCGCATGTTTTAGATCGCACTCTATCCTCCAGCGTGACTCACATCCGGGGATCTATTCCGTTATAAGCGACACATGTTTCACGACGTGATTGGACACGCTTATCAAACCTTGTTGGACGTTGAGTTTTGGTGTTTGTGCTAGGAACTTTTGGTTCTCACCCCAAGTTATAATAACGGGCAAGGCGTGATTTTCAAGACATGAAGTTTATTTCAAAGCTCGCTCTTTTCGAAATAGCTCGTCCAAAAGAGCGTCGTGAATAATAATAGTACAGCTTTTTCGTCAATCCATCGTAGATGACAGTCTTGGTATCCTTAGTACAAAACCATCGTGAACAAACAATCCCCAACCTGTCCAACCAGCTCGCTTTGAGCAGAGCCATAAATCCAAAACCCCTTGCTTCAAGATACTAGAGTAACCCTCTAGGGGCTAGGGAGAAGAGTAGTAGTACAACAGAAAATAAGATTCAACGCCAAATTCAACCGTTGAAACGCCTTAGAAAGCATGTAGCACCCAAACTCCGACCGCAGGTATTCTCTTTAGTTTTATGGTATTGTTCAATACTGTGAAGTCGGCGCCTTGTATCAGAAAATAAGGAGAATCGTGTTTCATTAAAGTCAATGATAGAGCCACGTGTGAAGGGGATGGGTATTAGGAGAAGTGGCGGTTTGAGCGAGGAGTGTTTCTGCTGTGTGTTAGTGGAAGATCATCATGCAATATGAAGGTTGAGACTTACGACGCAGTCGAGATGTCGTCGACATGGTTGCAAAGAGCGACAAACAGATCAAAGAAGAGCTGAGTGCCACCATTGTACATCTCAAGTTGCATAGTTCCACTTCGCTTGAAAGTGCTGCGTGAGCGAATGATGAGAGCGAGATAGTGAGCTCGCAGTTTGGAGTCGGTGTCGGGAGTGTTGGCGTAGGCGTATCTGGCTGAAGCAAGAATGGTGCTGCACTGGATTCCAGATTCTGCAAACACTTGTAAGTAAAGGTATGTCGACATAGGGAGATGAAATACATACGAAGTCCTTGTTTGCGCAGCGATAGTTTCTTGAGCTCGTCGAGGCCGTACTTCTCCGCCGCACAGTAGATGACGGTGTCCTTGAGAAGGTCGCCGTCAATGCTACGATGGTAAACAGTACTTTCAACAGCAGAGCGCTGTTCTTCAGTAGCAGCTTCTAACTCATACGAGTTTCGGCGCTTGTTGTGCACTAGACGAGGAGTGTAGTCGCCCTTGTACAAGAACTCAAGAACAGAGCTGAAGATCTCAGGCTCTTCGTCAGGAAGTGAGATGCGTTTGCTGGCGACGTCCATGTAACCGTTTCGTAGAGCATTATTGAAGAAAGGACTGTTGGAAAGAACGTCTTCGTGGGCGGCGAAGAGACGTTGTTCGCTGCCGACGACGAGAGTGACGATGGGTGATGCCCCGGTGCTCCTGGAGTCTGTAAGAAACAAGTCATGGGGATAGGTAGACAGCAGATATAGACTTACTCTCCCATCATAACATCACCACTGGCGCTGGTCATGGAAGTCATCGTTGGTCGA
This sequence comes from Fusarium citri, assembly GCA_004367485.1. Lineage (NCBI taxonomy): Eukaryota > Fungi > Ascomycota > Sordariomycetes > Hypocreales > Nectriaceae > Fusarium > Fusarium citri. The sequence goes on along the minus strand of QHHH01000008.1, from coordinate 13,304 downwards.
CGATGGTGACGAGACTCATGTTTTCGCTTAGTGATGCCACTGTCTTTACTAAAAGAAGCACTAGACTTGCTAGCTTTGTGGCCTTTTGAGAAGCTCTTGCTTGAGCTCTCGTGTCGTCTGGATGAGGAGAACATGTTGATTGATTGTGTGAAAAATCTCGAGCGAAGCTCAAGATGTTGTATTATTAAAATAGCTGGGCTGTTGGTCGGTTTTATACTCGTTGTTCGATAACGTGGTGGGTGGCAGAGTAGGCAGAGACAGAACGAGGCAACAATAAAAAGAATGAGGCGGACGATGATGATGGAAAACGCCGGAAGAAGATCGTCTCGGATAAGAATTGAAACCTACCTCAGGTTCAAATAGCGACTTATGGAAAAAAGCGATCACTCTTCTGATTCGACTCAGGATACGGGGAAAAGGCCTACGAGATGGGAGAAACGACAGCAGCTTTATAACATACGAGGCTTGCCCCGTGCGAATAGGCTGCCTGATGTAGCGGCACCCCCGCTGATAGATCATCCCCAATCATCCTACGCATGAAGGCGAGTCAGCCCTTTTTTGGCTTGGTGATAAGTCGTAGCCCGACGCGTGTCCGAGCCTGGGTGTCCGCGTAGAGAGGGGCGCGATATTGCCGCGGGCGCACGTGATTCACAACAGGGCAGTTTAATTGACTCCAGGCGTCTGTCGTTGGAATTTTACAGGGGTGGTTCAGGGATCTGACGAAAGATGGGAGTCACAAAGAAAAGGGGGCTGGGAAAAAGGAAACACAACATGGACTGAAAGAGTAAGGGGGCCCTGTTAGCGGGTTTGACTTAGGCCTTTTTTAATTGAAGCTTCAACTGGATGCTTCTGTAACAATGGAAATTACAGCGTGGTGGTTCGCCTCTGCAATTAGGAATAGTGGGGCTCTACGTGCTGAATGGGGATCCTCTCAAGGCAGAAGCCTCCAAGCTCATGGGACTGCATGATAGGACATGTTCGATGATGGAGCTGCAAGGCTTTGAAATGCTGGTCAAGCCTCGTCATTTCTTGCATCATTCGAATCGTAAGCTTCTGGAGATTCAATTGACTTCAATTGAGACTCATACCAAGATGGGTCAACCCTCTATGCCTGCTGAAGCTTCCCATCGTCTATCTAATCCTCACGACTTCACATCATGGCTTGTCGCCTCCGAGCACACTCTCATCCGCAAACAACTCTTTCCCTTTCTAACCCCATGCTGCTTTAATTGAGAGTGGACCATTTAGCCTTGTTACATGGTCCGTGGGTATGATTTAGCAAGGGGCACCAAGGTAAGGTACCTGACATAGCTTGCATATCTCTCCCAACACCTCCACACTCGATACAGTCTGCTGGATTTTAGTGACCCTTTAGTCCAAGGCTCGGATGAAACTTGAGGGCATCGACGGTGACATTACCCGTTATACGGGATCGGTCCCTTGAGCGTGACGGCATTTGGCAGTCACACACTCTGACAATCCCTGCAAACCACAGCTGCAGATGACCGACATGTCCCGAATTCACGCCAGAAGAACTTGAGACGTCGTTATTCGCCCCTCTATCTGACCAGTTTCAAGTTATCTGGTTCCTTGCATTGTTCAAAACTTCCCCTTTTCTTAACATCTTAGGTCCTTGTGCCAGCGTAACAGCCGTGACGATGGAGTGTGCAAGTGCTTGCTTGCCCGCTGCTCTCACCATGGCTTCATTATGCAGTGCCCCGCGTACCTTTTGTCGCTCCACCGGGAGTCCAACCCGTTGACATCGCTCAAGCAGCTCCTCACCGTGATTGGCAGGCACAAGCTCATCTTTGCCCGCTTCTATGATGAATATCCTGGGCGGCGACTCCGGAAACCTCTTGGCTATCATGCCGAGGTTGGTCCAGCTATCTAGATGGTTTCGGAGAAATGGCCAGAGATATTGGTATGGAAGCCACTTCTGTGGATACAACGCTTGGAGCATAGCTCGAACGTTTGTGAATGGCGTTTCGAGAATGAGACCGTCTATTGTTAGATCAGGAGGGAACCGGCCTTTGGCAGCCAGGTTGGTTGCAAAGCCACACCCAATGCTTTGTCCCCAGAGAAGTACTGTTGGCTTTGTTCCGTCACCTTTCCCCGACTTGCTTTCATGTAATTGAGATATCCATTGTAACGCTGCTTGTGAATCGAGATCTATTCCTGGTTCTGATGGCCGATCATGAGATGTCCAATAGCCGCGATAACTCAGACATACCATTGTGTATTGGATAGAGGGCTCATTCTCGTGAGCTCGACGTATTATCCAGGAAAGGTCTGGCAGCCTAGGTGGCAGAGACGATGCATTACCTAGGGGTTTGAGTAAGCTACTGTAAAATGCGAGATCGATGAGATTGGCGAACCTTGAAAGTAGAGGACATAAGCGTGAGTGGCCTTGGCAGTACTTGGTTCAGGTACTGAGGGCACATCTGCAACACACAACGCAATCTCTGTGCCGTCCAGCGACTTTATCCTCTCTTCCCTCCATTTTATCCGCCCACAATCTCGGGACACCTCATCAATGGTCATGCTGCGCGCATTGGGAGGCAGAAATGGATTATAGATAATGACATTCTGGAACAAGACCATCATTGCACACTTCCAACACCACAATGCCACGAATAACCCACTCAACAGCAACGGCGGCATGAGAAAAGGCGCAACATGCAATGGTCTCATGCAGCCTGGCGAGGGCCTCAAGGATGCAGGTCTCTCTCTGTTGGAGCGGATATGCGGTCTCGATCCCACGCAAGCAGCTCGAAAGCGCGGGAATGAGACGGTGACAGCGCGAAATGCCATTTCTCACATTTGTAGTCGGCGATCAAAGAAGCGTCTGACAGGGGAGGAAGAGGCGTGGGATGCTGTAGTTAGGCACAAGGGGCACGGGGGGTTATGACATGTTCGTTTGTCACTGGATTTGAAGAGGATGCAAGTATGCGGATTTGGGATGTGATGGGCAGCCGAGGAAAAGTGATGGAGGGACGGGTAATATTGAGGTAGATCTGACTGGACTTGATGATTTTTGAGGCATATGTACTTGAGAATCTGAACTATAAGATAACCAGATCTTCTCTATAGCTTACATTGGAATGAATTGAAGTCTTATCAATATCTTACAATCCAAAGCAAACATTGAGAACTGTATCATCAATTATCTCATGTGCTTCGTGGTGTGATTTGATTGCTGATATCATAGCGACATACAGTGGTATTTGCCCCACCAAACTCTCTTGTTTCAGCCACCTCAGGAACCAACTCGAACCAAAACAGTAGAGGAAAGGAACAGCATTGCTTTCTATTGCCATCCATACATACGGTTTCCCAACTTTTAATCAACACTTTCCACTTCCCCCAGCTCAAATTTCCCTCTTCTTTCTACATTTCGCCTAACGTTAACGCATTCCAACGTCTTTTCCCCCACTAGGTACCTAAGATCGTTAGGTGCAAAAGTCCTGTCGCTTACAAACTTGCATCTGCCCCGCCATTTACCGACAGATCCAATATCTAACTTAGGCTTGATACCTACATCATCGTCTTTGTTTTGAAACCCCACCAAGACATAATCACAATCACCATGCCTGCTTCCGATAAAGAAAACGACGGCCATGCGCACATCGAACTCCCTGAGGGTGATGATGCGCCGTCTCCGCGCGTCGATGGCGAGTCCAGCCCTGGCCTCAGGAATAGCAAGGGCTGGGATGGCAAGCTTCGCATGCCAAAGTCGGCGTCTATGGCTAATCCAGAGGCTTTGACTGACTCTGATTACTCGGATGAAGAGAACGTTATGAAGGGAGAGAAGATTGACGCTGATGAGGGTATGTTCACCATTTCACGGACCGTGGTAGAAACCGGCTAACACATCGTGCAGACCTTCTCGACGACGAAGACCCCGAGACCGACGAAATTATGTGTTCCCACTCTCGCATCGGATCGATCTCCTCGCTACGCCTCGAGCGCTTCAAGAACGTCTCTCGAATTTGTCTCCGCCAAAACAGTATCGAGCAAATCGATGGCCTTTCTGCCCTTGCCGAGACCCTTGAAGATCTAGACCTCTACGACAACCTCATCTCCCACATCCGAGGCCTGGACGAGTTGACAAACCTCACAAGCCTCGATCTAAGTTTCAACAAGATCAAGCATATTAAGCATGTCAACCATTTGACAAAACTCAAGGAACTGTACTTCGTCGCCAACAAGATCAGTAAAATCGAGGGGCTGGAGGGACTCGATAAGTTGACGTCTCTCGAGCTTGGATCGAACCGCATTCGCGAAATCAAGAACCTCGATTCTCTGAAGGCGATCGAGGAGCTTTGGCTGGCAAAGAACAAAATCACTGAGCTCACAGGTCTTGGTGGTATGCCCAACCTGCGCCTCCTCAGTATTCAGTCCAACCGTATAAGTGATTTGTCACCACTCAAGGATGTTCCTACACTCGAGGAGCTCTATATCTCTCACAATATGCTGGAGTCTCTGGAGGGTCTGGAACACAACCCCAAGCTGCACGTTCTGGACATCTCAAATAACAAGATCACCAGCATTAAGGGTCTTGAGTTACTTTCTGAGTTGGAGGAGTTGTGGGCCAGTTACAACCTCATCAGCGATTACAAGGAGGTTGCCAAGTACCTTGCTGACAAGAAGAGCTTGACAACGGTGTATTTTGAAGGAAACCCGCTGCAACTGCAGGAGCCGGTGGCATATAGGAACAGAATTCGATTGACATTACCACAGGTCAAACAGATTGATGCCAGTAAGTTTACCCCTCGAAACCATAACCGAATACAGTCACTAACCAGTTTGGTAGCTTTTGTGAGAACATAAGAACTCAATTTTGGAAGGCATCAGCATAGAAAGCAAGGCGTTTGGGGAGGAGTTTTGTTTATCTATATTCGAGACGGTATCAATGGAGTTTACAAATAAACGGTTCCGTGACAACCAATTGATGCGATTCACATGTCAGACAGGCTTTGTGATAATAGAGTCATTGGGAGCTACACGATGATGTTTTGCGGTAAGTCTGGGCATATCACAGATCGAACCATTGACCAGGAATATTCACCTTGTGCAATTATCGTTTGTGTGGAAGGGTTAACTGTCATTTGTAATCTATGAAAGCGGTTCTACAAAATGCAGCCCATCGTCATTTAACGCCTGATATCCCAAAACAGTCATGTTCACATGCTTCTCTCTTTTTTGCTCATATCATAAATATCATATCATTATTTAACCGAAGATCCAGAGCTTCTCGGTGGGGAAGTACTGCAGAGTGTTAGCATTGACACTTGGCAAGTCAGAATGCGAGTGAAAACTTACGTTGGTGGGCTTGTTGAACTTGAGGTTGAGGTTCATCTTGGAGATGCGCTTCATGTCCTCCTCATCGATGTTCCAGTCGACACAGTCGAAGTTCTGCTGCATGTACTCAGGGGTGGTGCTCTTGGGGATGACAGCCAGACCCTGCTGGGTGGCCCATCGGAGAAGGACCTGAGCGGAGGTCTTGTTGTACTTGCTGCCGAGGCTGGTGAAGACCTCATGCTTCATGAGAGGAGAGGCAGACTTGGCAATGTCCATGTCGAGCTCAATGAAGCCGGTAGGGCCGAAAGAGGAGTAGGCAGTCAGAGCAATGCCCTCAGCCTTGGCGAGGCTGACAAGCTCAGTCTGTTGGTGGTAGGGGTGAAGCTCGACCTGGAGGGTGGCAGGGCGGATCTTGGCGTACTTGAGCAGGTCGTAGATGGTCTGAGCCTGGAAGTTGGAGATACCAATGGACTTGGCGAGACCCTTCTCAACGAGGTTCTCCATGCCCTCCCAGGTCTCCTGGTTGGTGGCCTTGCTCCAGCGGATCTCGGTGCCGGCATCATCGTAGTGCCAGCCAGGGGGGTAGCGGACCGAGGGGTCGACGTACTCGAGAGCGACGGGGAAGTGGATGAGGAAGAGATCGAAGTAGTCGACCTGCCAGTCGGCGAGCTGCTTGCGGGTGATGGGCTCGACGTTCTCCTTGTCGTGGTATGTTTGCCAGAGCTTGGAGACGATAAAGAGGTCCTCTCGCTTCACGATGCCCTCCTTGATGGCGCGGGCAACACCCTCACCACAGGCCTTCTCGTTGCCATAGTCTGCAGACAAACCATGTTAGTAAGAGTCTTGGCTGTTGGTTTGGCTTATCCGGGTAAAATGAGAGCTTCATGAAGCTGCCACCCCACATTGTGAAGCTCTCCGCGTGGTGGAGGGGTCATTTTGCAGGGGTAATGTGGCTGTTTTCTCGGGCAATTGGCAGGGAAAATGAGGGGCAGAGAACAGGGGTTTCAGCTGGGGAGGAGGGGCAGACGAATTGTCGTCTTGTAAGAGACCGATCTGTCCGTGACGTGATGTGACCAGGCATTGTGATTGTGAAGGCAATTGTAGAGGAAAGACATACCGCAAGCACCATCGAACAGACGGTATCCAGCCTTGATGGCGTTGTAGACAACGTCGGAGCAGTTGTCATCGACCTTCCAGAGACCGAAGCCAATCTGGGGCATGTCATAGCCGCTGTTAAGCTTGATGGTGGGAACGTTGACCATTGTGACGGTGTTGGATGAGATTGTGTATGTGGAAGAAGATGAATGATGCAATAAAAGAGGAAGAGAGAAGGGAAAGTAGGAATGGCAACACAGAGGAGGGGAGAGGCGTATTTATGGTAGCAGAGAAACGTATGTTGTCTGTCTATATGTCTGTCTGTTGTCCTAGACCAGAATGTATGATAATTTACTGTACTGTACAATGGCCCTCATGGCTGCGGGCATGACAGCAGCAATGAATGACATGGTTTGCATTGATAATTAGACGCCTTCTAAAAATTCCGCAGTTGCTAAAACTGCATTAGTTTCTGATCTGTGTTTCCAGATGCTTGTGGTCATAGAATGGATGTCACTTTGCATGGGTTGGTTATGGTTACTACTATGGTATGGTATGGTATCATGGGACTGTAAGTGCAGCTTCCTCGGGGATTTGGGGGTGTGTAACCCCCAATGGCCAGACTAGAGGTGTGTGTCTTGTTGCATTGGATATAACGGCGGCAAATCTCCAAGCTCCATCATGCGACCGAAGAATTGTCTGCCTTGAGATAATGCCGCCTTTGGTGGGGCAAGAAGGGAATTCATCCGGGCGGGTGGTGAGTGTAAACCCAGGATCTCGTCACTCTTGTTGTGTCTGGCTACAGAATCCTTTTTTCTGGGCATTTGTTTGGGGGAAAAAAATATGGATGGAGATGGAGAAATCTTTTGGTTCAAATGGATCTTGGTCGCTTATCGCTGTCGTAAAGCTGGATAAAATGCTATCACAAGGGTACAGTACAAGAGGCTCAACTACCTATGATAACGCATTATCAACAACCAGAATTGGGTGTCAAGCCACATGTTTATAAACACCAGATGAAGAGGCTGCCAAACAGGTTGAAAGTGAAATCTAGATAATCTGGTTACACTCATGTAGGTACTGTACTGTACTGTATTCGCGGAATATCGGCTGAAGAACCAATCTTCTATTGTAAAGGGTAAATCACCCCGCAAAACCAAGCCACATCCACATACCAAGACCCTAGACCCTAGACCCTAGACCAAAGGATGGACGATGAGGCAAGTAACGGGAAGAAGCAAAGTCTAGATATGCATCTGCATCCATCAGTTTCTGCAACCACGTAAGCAGTTCTCGCAAAGCAGTACATACCGTATTGTTTCATGACAATGCAGGTCCCTCCTTGTTGTCTCAGAGCTGATCGTGAATAACATCAATCTTCTATTCGTGCGTTTAACTGAACCCAGCTGAGGGGGACCTGTCTCGTGTGCAGTGCCGCGGCTAGGCTAAGCAAAGATTGACAGCTTCGTTACTTGTCAAATCGGTTTAACTCGTGCGGATGTTTTATTTTTACGGTTGATGCAGCATAACTTGCCTGAATAGGTGATCATGGATGTTCCTGTAAGTGATAGATAGACCTACCTAGGTACCTAGGTACCTAGTCAGTCAACGACCAACGCCTCAATTTCGGATGTCGCCTTCATCAGATGACCACTACAATCTTCCAGTGACGTGGTTAATTATCCCGGCTCGGCGTAATTCTGGATTCCCTAGTCTATGAAACTCTTGATATTGTGGATCAGGTATACGCGAAAGAATCCAAACAGATGTTGGTTATTCATGTCATGATGGACCAAGAAAGAGCCTCTTTGAGGGTCCCTGGGTCTTAGGTTCCCATCCGGTAGAAAGCAGAAGGAGCAATTTAGCCTAAAGTCTCCTGCCCCACGCCTTCCCTGCCTTAGCCTTAGTTAGCCGCCCATTAGCCTGTCCTTTCGTTCCACAGAAGCGGGTAAATCTCTCAGGCACATGGAGAAGGTCTCCACCAAAAAGATTCCTCTGTAAACACACCCTGGCCCTTGTTAATCAAGTCCCATGATGGATGGAAAAAGAAGGACGGACATGACATGACATGCCATGGTCGAGATCAGTGGCACCCAATTCATTGTCGTAACAAGATTCGACGGGTCCTGCCTGATCTTGTACAGCTTCACTTTCAATGCGACAAAGAATACACCTTCAAATCTTTACTTTCTGGCTGCCATAATTGACTTACACCAACAATAGACTCGACGAGTCTAATCATGACAACTCTCAAAGGACCCTTTCAAGCTACCGCACAGTTACTTTCGCGATCATGGCTTCGAGCGACCGAAATAGACCACCTTTGAGATCAAAGACATCACCAGGTTGACCAACAAAGAAGTCCCTAAAACACCAGCACGGAAACACCGCACCTCTTTGTCCAAGAGTACCAAGTACCCAAATACAGATTCAGTTCTCTCACAATGCCGCCATCAAACACTCATTGGGGACTTGATCTTCCCCTTGTTTGCAATATGGACTATGGAGACAATCACGGGCTGAGTAAAGTCCAGGCAGTTGTGCCTTTGGTCTTTGTTCTTTCTCACGAGCTTATTACCATCGAATCATCCACCTTCGCTGTCACATATTCCCTTCAAGTTTTCATTCTCGACAAAACCAACAACTCGATACGCCTTGCCCAACATGATAGGCCGTGATATCAAGATCAAGATGGTTCGCATTCGGCCAACTGGTCGAACACCCCATCAAGAGTTAACTCGATGGCGGAACTTGTGCACTATCAACTCAGCTCTTATTCGCGGCGATACTTCCGTCTTCCTTTACGATTGGGATCATATTCCCCAGGATGTTATACGACATATTCCGCTTCGCGATAACGAAATCCGTGGACAACATGCCTCGAATTTTCCAGTACTCACAAATACCCCTCAAAGCCCAGACCCAGACGGCGTCTTGAAAGCGAATGATCAACAAGACATTGAGTTAAAGCCGTGGAAGGGATTGAAGTTCAAATTCGTCAAAGTGCTTGCCGAAGGAGGTCATGGTTATGTTTCACTATGGGATGTCACCTTCGATGACGGGTCAACCAGGAGGGTGGTGATCAAGAAAGGTAAAAAGGATTCTGATTCCTTTGATCCCGCGAATGAAGCGAGATTCCACCTACGATACGAGGGAGCGGAACACACGACCCAAGTCATCAAGCTATCCCACGAGTCGGCAGCGATACGAAAAGCGATGAAGAAGGAAAACCCAACGGCCGCCAATAACTTTACAGAAGGCCGCCGTTGGGATGCTGCAGAGTGTGGATGTGTTGTGTTTGAGTATGCTCCATATGGTGATGTATCTGACCTTATGAGTAACATGGCTACAACGAAGCAAAAATTCCCCAATTCAGTTCTTTGGGGGATACTGGAGTGCTGTGAGTTATCTTATCCAAATTAATCTTCCCACTGACTTGCTTACTTTTGCAGATGCGCTGGGACTTGCTACTGTTGCGTATACACCAGTGTTGGACAGATCTATTACCTTTGAACATCTTTTCAGAGAAGCCGAACAAAACAATGAAGCAGATGAATTTCTGGAAAAATTCGAGTCTAAACATGACCCAACGCATGACATTCATCTGGACATGGAATACCTCAATAGTAAGCATGTCTACGCATTCGTAAAGCTCCGCCACTAACTTATATTTAGTACTTGTTGGCCAAGAGCAGTCTCACAAAGACAGGCCCGCTTTCAAGGTAATTCTATTAGAAACACAATGACTATGCCGATATGCTGACTGGACTTAGTTGCATGACCTGGGAGCGTTCAGCGAGATCATGAGTAAATATTGGGGTGAAATGACTGAAATCAATCTTTGGAGATTACGACATATCCCCAAGCCTCAAGCTGCAACGCCGGTACGTATATATTTGATGTCGAACTTCGTCGAAAATGCTTAAAATAATATGTATAGGAACAAATAAGCGGCGATTGGGACTACCTTCCTTTAGGGATGACACCAGAACAGGTGCGGAACGATTTTGGGGGCGAGGATCTTGAGAAGGGATCTGCTTGTGCTGGGCGCTTTGGGACGTGGACTAATGTCTTTCTCATTGCCAAAGTGGTGAGTTTGAGTCAGTTTTGTTCAGGTTGAAGATTTGTCTAATTCTTTCCAGATGGAATCCATGATTACCGGAGTTTCTTACAGGCACCCCTTTGTGTGCAAACGCTATGAGAGCCTGGACGGAAAGACAAGATACACATATGGCTGGGCGCTGAAGAACAAAGATTTTGCTTGGGTCGATATAGAGCTACGTGACATTGTCCGCAGATGCCTCTTTGAGAATCCTGTTGACAGACCCACCCCGATACAAATACTGAAGGTTATTCAGCAATGGAAGAACTCCGCGGGCTACGATCCTAGGGAAATTGCACGGTGGTGGGCAGCGCTGCATGGCCCTCAACGAGTGCCATCCCATATACCAAAGTCACCAGCCGCCAACGTCAATCCTGTTCAACAGGTCGTGATACATCAGCAGGGACTTTTGGCATTGCATCCTGGAGTGCAGGTAACTGACACCAGCAAGGGTCATCGAGCTCCGAACCAACCCACTCAACATGTTACTGGCCCTTCAAATCAACAACAGTCTCAAAGTACTGTGCAAAGCAATCAAGGAGGCGTTAGCCCTCGACAAACCCCTGGGCTGACGCAATCACCTGTTCAGGCCGTGCCTCCTCCAAGTGATCTACAGCCGCCTGGTTCTGGAAAGAAAGCACCTGTCAACACCCCGTCACCGCCGCAGAAGCGTCCACGAGAGGAGTCGACTGAACCGACTGAAGACATGAGTCCTCTCAAGATACAAAAACTTGGCGGATCACGTATCCTTGCTCACAGGCCTCAAGGGGCTATCCAGGCTGTCTCGAGCTCGAGCTCTCCTCCTGCTTTCCTGGCCGCAGCCAATCTGAATGTTGCTAACAACACACGTCATTCAACACCCGCTCTATCCCCGACCTTTCCGGCGGTAGTCACGTCACATCACTCATCAAGATCCCCTCCTGCTTCCTTGCTGGCGAATCTAAACATTCAGAGCATTACACCACCGCCTCCGCCGTCTCCTCCGAGTGCCTTGGCTACTTCTCCTCTTCTCTCAGGTTCTTCGAAAACTCGACCCGGTACTGCCATTCAAAGCCTATCAAGCGGGATCGGTCCAGGGGAAGCTATGGACATCGATCGTGAGGAGTCGTTTTACCAGTTCGATGATAATCGCAATCAAGTTGCTTCGCCGTTAATCCCTCCTGGCCAAGGCCCAAACAACCTCCAGCGTCAGCCCCCTTCTACGGGTTGGAGGATGAGCATTAACCGTGCTACCCAACGTCCTGCAAAGTATGTCAAGTTCGACATGCCTCCAAGTCCCGCTCAAGAGCTTAAAGCTCATGTGAAGATCCTGTCGCCAAAGATTCAGAGGGTTGTTCGTGGACCAAGTCCCAAGAAGCCCAAATACCTCAAGTCCAAGGCGATGCGCACATTTGTCCGGAAAGCCTTGCCACATATGCCAGTCACTCTCCGTAACCTCATATCCCGGACGAAGGAGCTCGAGTCGCAGCTCATTATTGGTACTGTTCCTATTTATGCTTATTTAAAGTGAGGGCAAGGTTTGGGGGAGTTTGGTATTTTCAATGTAGTGAGGTCGTTTAGTTTGGCGAAGGCTGGAGTTGATGGTAGAAAAAATGTGCTTTCACATAGTTTGTCTTTTTATGTTTTACTTTGTGCTAATCTAGGTTTGCTGTTTGATATCATCTGCCATATTGTATTGTTATTTTATATAGATTATAGAACTTGCTGTTCCTGGGTATCACTAACTCCTATCCGTTCGCCGTTTTCCTCTCTTGCTCAAGGTAGTCAGACTAAAACACAGCCCACATTATATCCAATTTCTTCGCAGAGTAATGGATGCTCAGTTAGCATAACGGCATTCACATGTACCGTTACTAGCCTTTATCTCGCCCACATTACTTCGCTGACTATCCAGACACTCTGGTGATCCGCCCCTGAACATCTTGCGCTGTACAATCTCAACGTCACCAGGCCATTCGGCAAATTTATCACCGCCAGACCCATCATTGCTACCATCGTTCCTCTGCGTCCAAAGTGTAGCTTCAAACAGCGTATCGTCAAACATGCACTTCGCCGCACGGTTACTCGATGACAGCATAGCATCCGGAACAACCGTCTTGGTCATTGAGAACGAGAACTGCAATCGCTCTTTGGATGTGTTCTCGTCGAGACGCTTGAGAGTCAAGTTTGAGAAAGATGGCGCGAAGGGGTTTGTGGTGGATGAGATGTTGTATGAGTTGTCATCGTTGGTTGTGATGATCCAGAAGAAGGTTGCTGAGGATCCTTGTGTGTAGGGGTAGCAACGCCATGTTGAGGGGTTGGATGTGCAGTCCGTGGATATATTTTGGAGATCTGCTCTGAAGGAATAGGAACCAGCGGGAAACTGGGGCGTTGGTTCTGGAGTTGAAGATTCCTGTGGTGTGCTCTTGCTTCTGTTGATGGTCAGTTAGTTGTATCTCTCACATGTGTCGTGTGACTTACGCATTATCCAAACCTATCGCCAATCCAACACCCAAAGCAATCGCAACAATACCAGCACCAACCATGAAAATAACCAACAAGCAGCATCCTCTCCTCCTATCAACACCACAAAGCCTCCTCTCCCTATAGCTCCCCGCATCCGTCATGTCAGTTTCTACAAACTTGCCCTTGGCTTCAGCGTACCCATAGTCGTACCTCGGCGGTGAGTAATGCGCCGTGGGCGGAGCGTAGTAGGGTCTTGCCCGAGGTATGTACGCTGGTGGCGGGATGCCATGGTTGCGAAGAGCACGGCGGGGAGACTTTCTAGGGATGCGGAGGGGGGGTGGAGGTGTAGATGGGCTGGGAG
>QHHH01000007.1:0-132277 GCA_004367485.1 Fusarium citri | reverse complement strand
AAGAAGGTAAGGGTTAATTAGTTATAAGACTAAAACTTATAGGGTTTATTAAGTATATAGGGATTCCCTTAGAAATACCCCTTAAGAGGGTATAGATATATAATCTAAGGTATAGCTATATAGAGCTAGCTTTAGCCTAGAGGTTATTGGTTTAAACCCTGTTACAGTGTTTTAAAATCTACTAATATTTTAAAGTATTAAGACAGGAGTGCTGGGTCTAGAATAGAATATAAGAGCAAGGGATTTTAATACTCTTGTTATGTTAACGAACTGCGTGATTTCGCGATCATTCTGTTGGTTGAACCCAAGCTATTGTAACACATCTCGAATAAATCGACCAATAGCGTTTAAATGTAAGTTGTGTTGGCTCCTTAACCACAAATATGTGGTTCTACATAATTCGTCCAATGGTATGGAAATTTGGCCAATGAGAGCACTCAGACAGCCAGACGTCGGTCTTCCTCACAGTTTTCATAGCCTTATGACAACAATGAAATCACAAAAGCCGACTCCATTCATGCTACCATGACGGTAGAGGTTCAGGCTATGCACAGCCGGATCGCGTGAATAAATCACAGCCAAACGACGACCCTTAGAGTGCCTCGTAGGCACAATTATCTGCCAATAGGTTCTTATCTCCCATGATACAGAATCAGCCGTCGACGTGTAAGAAGTGTTGAAATCCAGTTGTCTTGAATGAGGGTGGTGGCGCGCACCAGGATGCCGGATAAATGACCTGTCACTTTGAGAGGTGTACCAACCAATAGACGCGCTCAGACTTTAAGCTGACCCACCTATTTTCAACCTGGCACAGTCTTCAAGAACAATGAACTAACAAACACCAATCAATTCTAATGGAGTGATATCGTTCAAAACGCAGCAAGGTTGCAGTATAAACATTCACTCACCTCCCTCGAACACTTGATGACATGGCATTATTGCTCTTAAGAAGCAAAATCCAGATGCTTTTACTTTTTCCTTTCGCTCAGCCCATTGCGCATCGAGCTCAGACTCACATGCCAGTGCCGTATCTGTTCGTGATGGCTGAAGCCATGGGAGCTGTTGGCACAGCAGCCAGCTTCGTCCAGCTCGTCGATGTTTCTCTTCGTACCTGCTTAAACCTTTATTCGTTCTTTTCCTCGCTTCATAATGCGCAGAACAACTTTCAGCGCCATATAATTGGCAAGTACGAATACCCTATAGCACGATAATTACTTACACTGGTAGTCCTTCGTGATGTGCATGATGCTATCCAGTTGATTCGCCAGACCACTGCAAGCCAATCGATGGAATCAACCGAAGAAACTCTCTTACGGAAACACCTGCTTGGCGTCACTCATGAGCTATCTAGTCTCCAGAAGCTTACTGCTGGCAAGAGCCCGTCGAAACTGAATGTTCGATTGAAGTGGGTCACCAAGTCAGCAGAGACCGATCGAACTTTGCAGGAGCTTGAGCACCGAAAGACTAGCCTCATCCTTTTATTGCAAACAATAACTTTGTGGGTCGGCCTTACACTTTAATTAATGCTGCTAATACCTCCACCAGGAGAGACTCGGCAAAGTGTCGCAGAGAACAAGATACCAATCAATCGATATTGAAGTCGTTGACGTCTCTTATTGAACAGCAGAGGCAACAAGACATCGAAACGAGATCTGAAATCTCTTCCCACCTTCATCAACTGAGTCTCCAATTGGAGTCCAACGTTCGAATGTACAAGGAGAGTCTGAATGAAGGATTCTCGACACTTACACGAGACCGCGAGGTCAGGTTCCCAGAAAGATGTTTCGATCAAGCTCTCCGTCGCGCCTTAGAAAGCTACATACTACCTCGTGTTGAAGAGTCTTTCTCGAAAAGGTCTGAACTTCAGAACGCCATCATTCTTCGGCTTGTCCAAGAGGCTATGGGTCAAGCCACAGAACAGATAATCAGTCGAGTGGCCGACATCAAAGGACATAACGGGACTTCAGGCCCGCAGTCGAGTTATATACCCTCTGATCATGAGCAGGAGGATCAGAGGCTACTTAGGCGGTTCGAGCTCGAAAAGAAAGACAACGAGGTTACACAACGTGGCAAATTCCAACCTCCGAAAACAAAAGAATGGTCGTATTGGACTTCCGTCTCCGGTATAGGCACCTTCCAAATTCAGTATGGAAGTCAACCCGGAGAGCACGGCCGGTTTTGGACGATACAAATAGACTTTTGGCCCTCCGTCGCATTCCTTCTGAGGAAGTGCATATCCCTTAGGTACGGCAACAACTACGATCCACAGGGATACATGGCACTGTTCCCTTCCCTTGCCATCTATCCCATTATATCCGATCAAGACCCAATTTGGGACATAATATATCAAGGCGACACAAGAAGTTTGAGGAGACGATTTCGAGACCTTAAGAACGGGTCACATGACCAGAATTCGCATGGGATTTCATTATTGTCGGTCAGTCATTGCTATTAATCATTCTACTCTCCGGTGACTAATGAGTTACAGTATGCTTTTAGGTCAGGCCGTTTAGAGACTGCTGAATTCCTACTTACGCAGGGCGCGAATCCTACGAGAACTACGGCGTACGTCATTAAACACTTCCCGCACACCCGAGCTAACTCTCTGATCTAGCTGTAGCCGCGATGGCCTCTACGACCTGATATCCTACACCATTGGTCATCTCATCAGGCCTTCGACAATGTGCTTAGGATGTCACCTGCGCTACTGGATGGACTTTTCGTTATTTTTCTCCATATTCCATGGAATGGTTGCCGCAGGTTGCGACCTGGATGACTGCGACATTAACGTTTTTGATTGTCTTGAGGACCGCAAATTTGCAGAACTGGAACTCAACCACTCTAGCGTATCGAATCACGGGTATTTGTCGAAGGCTGTTCCCGTCAACGAGAATCCATACCTAGCAAGGATCCGTCAGATGTCACAGTTCCTGAGACGCCAAGGGCTTCATTTGACACAAGAACCAAGCGCCAGTAGGATTCCAGGGCTGTTGAAACGGCCACTGAGAATGACGTTACCAGTGCTGTTAGAGTGCGGGCTGGATAGTAGTTATAGGGATCCATCTCGCGATCACATGGCCTCAATTCTCTATCATGGGCTATACTGTTTCCAAGTTTCCAATAACTCATTTCTGATGGATAACCTGATAAGTATGATTAGACATGGAGCTGACATCTACGATGTGGAATGGGCTAGTGAGGACTGGCTTGATAAAGTGGCTGACGATGGAGTGATGAGTGCCACTGCATATGCAAAGGCAACAAATTGTGCTCCATTTTGGAGGCATGCACTGAAACACTCCGGCTATGATCCCGGAGAGGTATTTCTGGAAGATGAAAGAAGGCGTCGCGAGTTTCGAAGATTACATGGGGCTTCTTCTTCTTCTGTAGAGATTGAAGATACCCCAAGCTATACACTTCGAAGACGGATAGTTTAAGTTTGCTGCTTTTAAATTGTTTATAGTGATCCTCTATGTACTGACTGCCAACCATAATGAAAGACTCCTCTTTTACCCGACATAGGCACCCGAAATTTGACTCGATGCAGTGTCTGGTGGATATAGATATGAAATGAACTCCTTGTCGTCCTTAGACAGCACGAAGTTTGTGGTTGTGAAGAATCCGTTGGTGGTGAGGGATGCAGGTATCGTATACGTCATGATTGATTGGGGGTCGAAGTCGCTCATTCTCATACCGTCGCAGTGGTTAGACTTCATATGAGGGTAATGATAGTAGGCGAAGATATTGCGATCCACATCAGCCTTAGTCCAGCCGTACTTGCTCTGATAGTATGCATACACCCTTTCTGTGTTCCACGGAATCCCTGCAAGAGGAGACTGATGTTCATGAATGAACCCAAGGGCGTGCCCAAATTCATGAAGAATGACACGTGCAAACTCCATTTCTTGTGTATTATCGGTCAGCCACCCAAAGTTCATAGTCGCTTGATCCTGTGGTATGGCGAGACACTCCGTTCCAATGCAAGACCATGTCTGGTAGGTCCTGTTGACGTTGACACGGACCTCTGAGTCGCCCGAGTCGACAAAGATGAATTTTACACCGGAATAATTGTTCCACTGCTCAGCGTACTCTCGAATTTTGCGCTTGACTTTCTTAGAGCCATTGAGGATTTTGACACGGATTTCGCGATGGTCCCTCCAGAGGCGTTCCACCGGGGCGGTAAGGTGCTGCCCATATGCTTGTGCATCGTATCCAGTCGGAAAAGGGTTGTTCTTTGAGTTTTCCCGGATAGAGAGTTGGTCAGCCAGTGGGCTATGAATGAATATTTGTGTACAAATCTTATGGTCAGACATGATAGAAATGTGCGTAGGTGTATAAGCGAAAATTAACGGTGTAGTCATACGTTTACGAGGTCGGATTATATAGTTACGATCCGTCAAAACGTCCTCTGTAGTATTGCATAGAGCCTTATTATGACACCTCTTTGCCTGGAAGCCTAGTCTCACTGCATCAATACCTTTGTGTAACTACCTTTTGGCGCTAGTAAGCCCTCTGGGTCATGATGTGAAAACACAATCCTTAGAGCAGAGCCTCGATTACATCACATACCAACCCTTTCGAGGGTCAGGAGACACGACAAGTAGCACAAGACAGAGACAGCAATTCCAATTTTTTTGGCCTCCAATCAACGCCAGCATCGGAGCCACAGAGTCGTAATCAAAACAGCGCTCTTGTGCAACAATGTAAGAACAAATCCCATTGTGAATTTGATTGTTTGAGCTTAGAGCATAAAACTGAGGCCCGCCGCACCCTTCACACCCGGACAGTATACCCGAAACGTCTGACCGGGAAAATGGCAATCACCTCTTCGTTTTATTGACTAAAAGTGGGGGACAGAAGCGCCCATGTCAGCTCTTACCACAGCAAAAGTGCAGCACTCAATCTGGTACCTCCATTTCATGTCAGACCATTCTTTTCGCACCCCCGACAACAATCGGCGCCTCAAGATAGGGCTATAAGTACCGGATACTATGGCAACTTGAGGCCTGTCACACTGATGATGTATTGTGAAACAGGCTGTCCAGACAACCAATCACTTTTTTGACCCCGCAACATAAATCAGGCGCATATCATCAGTCTATCCAGATGCCCTCAACAGCTTTTCACGCATCATCAGCTACACCAGAGTCTGTCGAAAAATGTCTACAGGTCCTACGAAGTTTACTGTATCGTCGCTTCACGGCTGCGCTGCGATATCCGATGGCGAGTGTCCTGTCAATATCAGCCCGTCAAGTCAGGGCGCTGTCATTAGTTCAAAAAGTATTTGATTCGCAGGATCCCCAGAGCAAAAGGCCAAGACGCTGACTAATAACATTAGAAGAATCAGGCTCTGGAAAAGTACACTTCCCACTACCAACACTGCCAACCCCCCCGGAGGACTCGCTCACCGGTCATGCAATCATGTCGGTCCAGCTTGAAATTTTACTTTCCCCGCATCCTCAGCCTGATTCCGGCAGCCAGTGCAAGGTCGCCCGAGTTGAGCTCCATGCAGGCCGTGATCAACTCGGACAGTGGACAGCTGGTGATAAGAATAACAATTGGTCGATCGATGACGACATACGAATTCCTGTTTGGAGTGATATCGCAGGCGCTGGGGATAACGCTTTCAACGACAACCCGAAAGGCCTTTGTGTAACCTTGACATTGGAATTTGGTGGCGGCTTATCTCTGCTTATCTCGTCAGTTGCTCTGATACAGTCGGTTGAAAGTCTTCCAAAGCCGAAAAAGCGCTTCGGTGAAACATGTGTTGTCATTTGACAAAGGGCAGGAAGAGTTGCTCATTTTCATAATGACTAGATGATACTAAATGGCTGTCGTCCGGATATCACCCGAAGGGTTGTCAGGAACATCATTCTCTATCACAACGATTGTCTCAGTAGGATTTCACTCAAGGCAGGGTTGACAGAATGTCACTCGGATCGGCGTTGTCATGTTCTCTTTGCACATACAATATTCAGAAGAATCTCAATTAATTCGATCGCCTAATCTTTAAAAGGCTCATATCTTGTAACGCTCAGCCTGACGGCGGAACTATACAAGAGGCATTGTGAATCTTACCTATCTATGGGATGTTTTTCCAAGGCCCATAAGCTCACTGACAGACCTTCTCAACAATCTCAACCACCTTGTGCATCGCCTCCTCACTCAGGAAGGGAACATGTCCGGCATGAATAGTCTCAATCTGAACACTCTCTCCCATTGCTCCGGCCATAGCCTGCTGCCCCTCGACTGGAATACAATGATCAATATCGCAGACAACATACGTCTTTGGTACCGTGATGTCAGTTGCGACAAAGTCTGCTGGCGTTTCGAGGCTAGCGGTACTCTGGAGAGCGCAATTTGCTAGGGCCTTGTCGGCTTCGTCGGAAGGAAGATCGTTGTAGAATGTATCCTTCGCTCCATCATTCAAGTACAAAGCATCATCCTAAGAGTATTGTTAGTCGTGGAAAGCAATCATGCCGGGCAAAACTTACGGTCCTGTCCAAGAAAGGTCCAAATGTGCCTCCAACGGCAGCCAAGAGAGAAAGACCCTTCATAGGCAAAGCAAAAGACGCGACGTACACGACGTGAACAATGCCACCTTTCAAGCCCTTTGCTTCTCGCTCATGGATCTGGTAACCTTCAGCAGCTGCGGAGCCTGGGATGCCACCATAACTATGGCAGACAAAAACAATCTTCTTTCCCTCATCCAGGGAAGGTTGGAGTGTCTGGCGGATAACCTCAACATCATCAAGATGCGTCTTTCCCTTGATGTTTTCGACTAGACCGGCGGTAGCATTCCCGATTAGAAGGACAGTGTAGCCCTGGGATGTCAAGGCTTGGGTGAAGGCTTCGTAGTGAGGTCTGCGATGCCATGCACCTTGAATAATAGCGATGACGGGCCTTTCGGTGATGGAAACCATTTGTAAAGAGAGTGATAGATGAGATCTTGAGGCATTTTGCTTGAATTGGCGACGCAAATGAAGAGATTATATACTTGATGTTCTAAAGTGAGCACTAGACAGTTTAGGCAGTTGTTGATTACAGTCAGCCCTATAGTGATCCTGTGCCGTAGAAGTACATGATAGACCAATCACGATCCTTTTTTCGCGACTGAGCCCGCTTTCTCAGTCGCGCCAGACCATTACCGGCTAGCAGAAGGATCATCGTTCAAGGATTGCGGCGTCAAAATAGAAAGTGGTCTGGATGACCATGAACTGTATCCATTAGCCACTAAGATCGAGAATCAAAGCATCTGCTACGTACCTGCGATCGCCTGGTCCTCCTCATTAAGAACTTCTTCAAGAAGTTGAATGTCTTCTCTACGGCCAAGGCTAAACCAGTGATGCCACATCTCTGTCAACGCATCGTAAAGCCTTACTGGTGACGCGGCGTCGTATCTTGCAAAGTCGATCTTCTCGTTGTTTTCTTTGAGCCATTTGAGTAGGTGGACAATGTCGTGAACGTCGGCATTGTACTTGGCTACGGATTGAGGTCGTGTACTTCCAATGTATTGGGCTGCGCGCTTTATTTTGGTGATAATGAGGACGATGGGGACGAGGACTGGGATAGTTCCTGGAACATGTTAGACACGATTACAAAAACATGCGGTGGAAAGAGAATCACCTACCATTGTCTGGGTAGAAAACAGAGATCTTGCGAGGTAGACAAAGAGATCCAAGCGCAAGAGTCTCAATAGGAATACGCTCCTTTCCCTCGCCGGGAACAAAGAACACCTTCAGGCCATCGACAACGAACCGGGGATCGGCTGTACAGACGATATCCTTGAAGCGTTCTCGGATGGTGTTGATGTCCATATCGACGTAGACATCTATGTCGAGCGACGAGCGACCGCCGCCGAGGAGGTACACAGCGAAGCCACCGATAAACGCAAACGTGATGTCGTTCTGAGTGAGGATGTGTGAAAGAGCCTCTGCGGCTACTTTCATGTCGCTGAATTGTGATGGAGTGACGGATTCCATTTCTGAGGTCATTGTTGTTCGTTGTGTTGGCAAGGAATAATAATTGCTTGGGAAGTTGAGAATTGGTATTTCTGACCAAGAGGGAATCTTTGGCTTTTCTAGAGCTACGGACCGAGTTCCTAAAAGTCACAACTGTTTAAGCTTCGATATCCTCAAACCTTGTGACTCTGACTCTTCCTTCCGATGATTGTCATTGAGCAAAACCTCCGACATGCTCTTACGGCGCAAGGCAGCACAACAAGCTTTTCAGCCACTGGTAGCACGTCGAATCGCCAGCACCAACCAACACGCGTGCGCGCATTGGGCGCTTCTAACCCCACGGCGTCCATTGAACTTCCAATATGACTCATCTTCTACGGTGGCACTCCCTTCGTCCCTCCTGGTCTCATCGTTTGTGTTCATACTGATTATCATAGACTAAAATTGATGTTGGAATGAAAACAGAATTGAACCCCTTCACTCCTTTCACAACAGCCCAAAACAATCTCTTACGATATGCAACTATATCAACTCGGTGATGAAAAGTGTCTGCCATATTAGACTTCTGCATCCGCAGGTGTAAGCTTTCCTCCAATCTCATGCCCATGGTCGCCATCCACATCCTTGTCAACTCCAGGCTGGCCAATTGAACCAGTAAACTGTATTTTCTGCGACCGGAAAGGATTGTAACTGGTCGCAAAGACAGCATCGATTTCCTCAAGTGCACGACCCTGCTCAGTTAGTAATAAGTTTAGCACAAACACTAGGTTCAATCTTACCTTAGTTTCAGGGAGGAAGAAGAACGTGAAAAGGAACGCCACTCCCGACACGCTTCCAAACACCCAACCCACTCCAAAGTGGAGATCCCTGATTAGGTATGGGATTATGTAGTTTGTGACAAAAGCCCAGATAACATTCCACGATGCTCCCAAAGATTGAGTCTTCTCACGGACGGAAGCATTGGGTATCTCACCGCCCAGAAGATACGGGATGGATGCACTACCCATCTGTGCGAGCAGGTGTTAGCTTGACACCGCCGCTGAAGGTTTCAGGCTTTACTGACATTATAAGAGAATGAGAACAGCATAAAGGCAGCTACAACGGTGTTCTTCTCGGTCGCAGATTTATCAGATCTCCCACCGAGACCAGCCAGCATGAACAGCCAAAAGAGTTGTAGGATGTAGCTAGTCATCAAAGTATATCGTCGTCTGGACGGGTGTTAGGCGATAATTCGTGTAGAAGAAAGGGCTTTCGAGAACCTACCCCAGGGTGTCTACCAGATACATGGCTGGAATTACTGCAATGGTGCCGAGAACGCTGGTAATGATGGGATAGAGAAAAGCCTTATCAGCGTAACCATTCTCCTTGTAAAAGACGGTTTGATAGGTCGAAGTAAAGGCCTGGCCGGTTGTCTATTTCCTTCTGGTTAAACACGCACGGAGTAGTGCAAATGGAAAGCACTAACTTGTTGGAAAAAATAAAAAGCTACGACAATCAGTGTTCGGCGAAGGTTGGTTCCACGAAATACGTCGCGCCACGGTGCTTTGTGTACTTGGTCGCTCAAAGCTTCTTTGATAGCCCGAATTTCTTCATCGCACCGTCCTTGGTCGTTGTCATCTCTGTTTCGCAGGCGGCGTAAGGAGACGATAGCGTCTTCCTCCCGATCCTTGGAAAGAAGCCACCGAGGAGAGTCCGGGATGAAGAACACGAAAGAGGTGAGCACTAAGAAACCAGGTTAGATGACAAGTCATGGGAGGGAATATGTTGTACTTACAAACGGGAAAGATGAACTGAATCCCCGTGACAGTTTTCCAGCCTACGCCATTAGTATAAGTGGAATATGCTTTGTTGACGGCTGTGGCCACAACGGCGCCCACGGTCAAGAAGAGCTGTAGAGAAATTACAACGAGGCCCCGGAGAGGAGCCGGGACAATCTCTGCCTGATACGTGCTATACTCGGGTCAGCGACTAAAGAGCTTGTGGGGCAAATAGTACTAACGTAACATCAACCTCGACAAGGCCAATCGAGATGTAGACAATAGTACGCCCAACGACGAACTGCGCGAACCTCCCAGACCCGAAGCCTGTGTCGGCAGATGTAATTTCCACTAAATCAAGAGTAAGTACATGCCCTTACTATTATGAAGCGGACTTACTAATAACCCCAAGGCATGATATTATAGACAGAATGATAAAGACCATACGGTGACCATACTTTTCAATCGCAGGACCAGCGAACAAACATCCGAGGAACTTGCCGATAAAGGGTATTGACGACATGACCGAGGTTTGAGACGCTCCGAAGGCATAAGTCTGTGATTCGGCATCGTATGTTCCAAATTGGTTGATGAAGCCTTAAATCTCCGATCAGTTTCACCTTATTCGTTGACCAAGGTTTTAAGACGACTTATTGGATTAGCCAAGATACCACCAAAGCTGCCCGTGTCGAAACCAAATAGCATGTCGCCGACGAGTAGACAGAAGCAAGAGAAAATGAGCAGGGGGGAAACAGACCCCCATGCAGAACGTTGACCCGCCATTTCAAGACGAAAACCTAGATAGTGAGTAGAAAAGAACCTAAGAGTAGGGTATTGGGCAGGTCATTTACTCTCATTTTGTATGTTAATACGACTGTGATAATGAGACGTTGAAGATGTGGGTCCGTGGTCTTCCTTCGCTCTAGAAAAATGGAACATCCCGGTATTGATAATGCCGAGCATGTATTGCGACATTCCTACCTCGCCAATCATCTCACACTCTGTTCGGAACGAGATGGGCTTTGCCAATGAACAGATGTTATATCCGGAACAGAGGGGTTTTACCAATCATCTGGAGTTTTTCTCAGAACGTGGTCGAATGTTCATTGCCGATCTATCCTGGTGGGTAGTATCACTATTCTATAAAGGGCATTGATACGATATCGTACCCTAGTCATTGTCGGATCCCCTCATTCATACAAGTTCAACTCCTCACGTTCCCTTCTTTGTTGACTCTCACCCGCACACGGACTGAACATCTTTCATCATGGGGAGTGCTACTGACGCGACGCCTCAGCGTCCCAACTTCCTCTTCATTCTCGCCGACGACCTAGTGAGTCCTATCAGCTCAACTTGTCTAATCCCCGCATGAACTAAACTATCCAGGGCTTCTCCGACATTGGCTGCTATGGCGCCGAAATCCAAACCCCCAATATCGACAGGCTAGCCTCTGAAGGCATCCGTATGTTGAATCATCATACCGCCGCAGCCTGCTCACCGACACGAGCAATGCTTCTGAGCGGTACCGATGCACACCTTGGTGGCTTGGGAGTTCTCATAGAGTACAAGCGTAGCGAGAAAGGAGCTAAGCGTTATGGCGGAAAAGCTGGTTATGAGGGGTATCTTACCGAGGATGTTGCAACGATTCCTGAGATTCTTGGGGACAATGGTTATTTCACTGCCATGTCTGGAAAGGTAATCCATCTACCAAAAGGGTGACAACAATGCTGACATGGTGATAGTGGCACCTCGGCATGCGAGCGAATCAAGGACCCTGGGAGCGTGGTTTTCAGAAGGCGTTCGCTATGCTTCCAGGATGCTGCAACCATTATGGTTGGGAACCAGTGCAAGAGAAATTTCCTGTCGGCGGTCGTCCAATTCATGCTGAGGAGGGTAAGAAAGTGGACATGTGAGTTCCAATCCCCTCAGATATCACATAAACTGACCAAACCCAAGAACTCCCAACAAGACGGAAGATCCTGATGGTTTCTACTCCACTGATTACTACACTAATCGCCTCCTTCAATACTTCGAAGGCAGAGACGAAAAAGAGAAAGAGAAACTATTCTTTGCCTTTCTACCCTTCACGGCACCTCACTGGCCGTTGCAGTGTTCCAAGGAGCAGCGCGATAAGTGAGCGACCCTTTTCAGATTCATCTGGCAGAGACTTACTTCTACTCTCAGGTACAAGGGAATGTACGATGACGGCCCATACGCACTACGCGAACGCCGTCTGAAGAAGCTCGTGGAGCTGGGTATCATTCCTGAGTCTGTGGTCCCACATAAAGTCGAGACCGAAACGGTGGGTGTTGGAGAGTGGGATGAACTCACACCTGAGGAGAAGAAGTTATCGAGTCGGGCTATGGAAGCTTATGCAGGAATGGTCGATTCTATTGATGTCAATGTCGGCAAGGTGGTAGATTACCTCAAGGCGACCGGGGAGTATGATAACACTTTCATTGTGTTTATGAGCGATAATGGGGCCGAGGGAGCTGCGTAAGTTTTGTCCTTTCTGTGCAACTTGCTGGACGTAACTAACCCGTTACAGATTGGAGGCTGTTCGTAAGTAGCACGCAGTCGTTCATGTCGCTTGTTGGAACTAACGATCATTCCTAGCCGTTATGGGAGACAACATCAAACGGGCGATTCACCAATACTATGACAACTCCTACGACAACATCGGATCCTGGAACTCGTTTACCTGGTAAGTATTATATATCCAACAACAAACTCAAGCTAACATTAAATACACAGGCTTGGTCCCCTCTGGGCTCAAGCATCCACCGCGCCGTCGAGACTATTTAAATGCTTCCCATCGGAAGGAGGCATCCTTGTACCATGTGTTGCAAAGTTCCCAGCCAACACGCTTTCACCTTCGTTCAAGGCGGGGTCTTTCGATCGCTCTTTTTCGACTGTTATGGACTTTGCCCCAACTTTTCTTGACCTAGCCGGCGTGTCCCTGCCTTCCGGAAGTGGCACGAAGACTTCCTTCCAGGGAAGACAAGTACACTCAATCCGCGGAAAGTCCTGGGTTCCATTCTACGGCCAAGGAAAAGCTGTGGAAGATGACCAAATATGGACGATACACTCTTCCACTGAGCCAATAGGATGGGAACTTTTCGCACGCGGTGCTCTTAGAAAGGGTGACTGGAAGATCGTGCACATCTCTAAGAGGGAAGGTGGTGCGGGTGAAGGTGATGAGGGCTGGGAGCTATTTAACATTGCTCAAGATCCTGGAGAGACGAGGGACCTGGCTGAGAGTAACCCCGAGAAGCTACAAGAGTTGAAAACGCATTGGGATGAGTATGTGGTTGAGTGTGGTGTTGTCTGGGGAGAAACGGCCGAGGCTTTGGGGATTGATAAAGATACTGCGCCGGAGTTGTGGGAGGACGACACGGAGTTGCAGCGTGGCTGGATGAATACGAGGGCCGGCACATGTCCGGTCTAAACAATAGCAATTAGACAATGTTCGAAATGACTATTAACTTTTATCGTCCTTCTGAAAGTAAGCTTCACATTACAGCCACGTCAAATCCGACTTTCCCCCGGGCATCATAATCCTCAAAGGCCACCCCTTCGCAGCATAAATCTCCCCCACAATCCTCTCCAACCAGATCGTCGCCAGTACCGGAAACACAAACTCGAATCGCTCTCTCATAGCAACTTCAACAGCTGCGTCCCAGGATGTCCTTCCACCCTCATCATCACCCAACGCTATTTTTGCATGGGCTATAGAGAGATGAATAATCGCTGCGACCCATCCATGTCTTGAGTTGAAGGTTGATAGTGTCTCCATCGTTTGGCCGATGAGTTGCCAGAGTTGTAACGCTTCGGTAAAGTTGCAGCGTTCATGTCGTATTCGTGCTTGTAGGATTAGGCGGCGCATTTTTATGACTTGGTCGTTTAAGTCGTCCAGTTCAGGTGGTTCGACGGTGATTAACTCCTCCACCAACAAAGCAGCATCATCAAGCTGTCCAAGACCGATATAGCCCTCAGCCATAGCCATGCACAATCGTCGAAACGGTCTTCCCTTCCTCGCCTTGATCCCCGCCAGCTCAGCCTGCGATACCTCAACCGCTTTATCATATTCATGTAACTCGCAGTGAATCTCAGCCAACCTTGTGACAATCAGCAACTTCGTATTATGCCTAATCGGCATCGTAGAATTCAGCCACAGATGCTGTTCCAGACTCGCTCTCGTGGTTTTAAAATCCCCAATCGAATGAAAGAACTTTGCCGCAACACCCTGCAATCGTCTCGTAACTTCAATCTCAAAGGTCGAAAGCGGATGGATTCCTTGCCATGTATATATCGTCGCAGCAACATCCTTGTCATACCGATGGATCTTGTTCTCGATACTAGAGATATGCAGTCTTCCTTTCAACGCATTATCAGATCTCGTCGTCGCTTCCATCTCCGCCTTCAAAAACTCATTGATAATAGTATCTGAACGCTCAAAGTTGCCGTCTTTGCCAGAGATTATACTGTCAAAGAGCGTTACTGAGGCTTGGTAGTAGAAAGACATGTTTTTGCGAAGGAGGAATTTGGCGCGTGTTATGGCTGCTAGACGGATGGTGAAGAGATCGCGTTCGCAGAAGAAGAGCAGAGCTTCGATTATGGCTTGTCTTAGGGATGAAGGAATGCGTTTTTGGGAGGTTAGGTTGTCGAGAAGGGACCATATTGCTTTTTTGAGAGGGAGCGGCCAGTTGACTTTTCCTTCGTAGCAGGGTGGACAGGCGAAGCAGAGTAGTCGCAGCGCTGTTGTTGCCCAGTCTTCTATCGTTTGTGGTGATAAACGTTCTGATATTTCTTGTTGAGCCTGAGGGTGGAGAGATAGAGTAATTGTGCCATCTTCTAGAGTTTGTTGAGTGACTTCAGGTCGTTGTCCAAGCTGTGACAAGACTTCATCGTTGGATAGTACTCCGACCAAGTCAGAGCTAAACCCAAAGTCGGTAGCAGCAATACTCTGTATCTCTCCCCCATCTGTCCAACGTCTCATAGGAATCTTGACAGTTTTGAGCAGATCAACTGGGACATTACTGCCTCCCAGACCAAGAATGAGAAGAAGACCCTGGTCAGACGGCAGAAAGCAATAGCTGTAATCCGACAACAAATTCCGATATGACAAAGTGAGTGATGGATCTGCAATGTCAGTCTAGTAAGCGAGAAGCAGGGTGCCACTCACCATTAAGTTGCTCCGTAATGAGCCGCTGCACGAAAAGTGTCAAATCAGGTGCCTCGGCTCCGATACCCTGCAGATGATCAAACGCTTCGTTGTCTTCCATGTTGAGATATCTCTCGTATCTAATCTGATTAGCACAACCTTTCGGAATTGTCGGAATGACTGACGTTGAAGCGGGTACTTCTAAAGGTAACCAAAGAACAGATCCAACACCACCGAGTCTCCTCGCGATCTTGATATACTTACTCCCAGCATATCTCAGCTCAGACAACGTGCGTCCTTTGACAACATCCGCGACATCCTCCGCGATCCAAGCATCATCATTGATCTTGGACCTCAAAAATATCGTCACGCAGGCAATTCGGCGTCGTAGTTCCTGAAGCAATCCATCACCCTCAACAGTCCAAAAGCCCTTGGTATCATTCTCAAATTTCGTATACAGCGCAGAAATTTTAGTAAAGGTAATGGACTGCAGCGACAAAATCTTTGCAGTGCGCTGATTACTCGGAATAATCTGATACCGAACCTCCTTGGCGAGGGCTTTATTCCTGCCAAGAAACGCGCGAATCGCTTCGAGGTGTTTGTTCAAGGATGATGCGGATACCGTGTCGGCGTTATCAATCTGTTTGCACAGGCACGCCATGCTGATCCGAGAGATACTGCGCGAGATAACGTGGGAGACAATGGGTGATGATCTTTTTTTCACAGTGAGAAAGGGGAAATGGAGGTTGTTTATGGAGTCGTTATCCTTGCACTAGTGGGTCGTAGCGTCTCACGGTGAGAAATTTTGGTTGGAAGGGAGGCCGATGGTCGGGGGACTAGCTTGTTTGAGGTTTCGATTGGGGGGTACCGACTGGTTGGACAAGTTCGTGCTATTAGAGGAGAAGTATTTCTGTTAGGAGCCTCTTACAATACTCGTGTATCTGAGATTGATATCAAGTCCAGAGTGGACAGAAAAGAAACATTTTTAACAAGGAGGTTTAGTAGTCTTTTCATAGTTTCTTGACTGGTGTCGGGCCGCGAAAAGGGTAGGATACCTAGTGGTTATATATCTCACCCTAACATCAAATGTACCTCATCAGCTCATCTCAGCTCTCCTGACACTTCTACACTAAGTGGAGACTACCGATAATCTAGTGGGGCCGAGACCAACGCCCTCAAACCTTGATAAAAATTCCATCAGCGGTTCCACCCAAGTTCGATCTGATAAAGAACTTGACACCCATTCAATCTGATAATCTTTTCCATCTCATCTCATCTCATCTCACCATCTTATCTCTCTTTCTCCCTTCACCCTTCATGATGGACTCTTCAAAGGAGGCTCAAGACGTGATCCATTCCTCACCCCCATCTGACCAATCAGATAACGAAGACCATGGCAAGAAACCTGTGCCCATGAGTATGAAGATACTCTCGGTCGTTATCGTTAGTATGATTGGTTTTGGTGGACATTGGAGTAGTGGTGTTACTGGTGCTTTGAAAAGTACCCTCAAAAAGGTAATTCCGTTCATGCACTGTTTTCAGGGGTGGTACCTAACCTATAGCAGGAACTTCACATTTCGAATACCCAATATGCCGTCCTTGACACAAGTGAAAACTTTATCAAGACGGCTCTCATCCTTGTCAGTGGTGTTCTCACAGATCGTTATGGCGGTGCAAGTAAGTCCTCATCTCATCCACTTGATTATCTTGTACTAACATTCTAGGCACCATGCTTTGGGGTAATGCCATCTTCAGTCTAGGAGCCATCCTCGTCGCAGCAGCCACAACAGTTCGCTCCTACAAATTCATGATCGGCGGCGTCGTAATCCAGGCCCTCGGCGACGTAGCAACCCAAGTCGCCCAGTACAAAATCTTCTCCTCATGGTTCCCGCCCTCGTCAGGTTTTGCTTCAACACTTGCCTTTGAGCTCGGCGTTGGCAAGATCGGTTCATTCGTCGGAAAAGCCACCGCCAACGTCATCGCTCAAAACCTCGGCGATTTTAGCTGGGCGTACTGGATGGCTGTGTTTATGAACTTGTTCACCAACGTTGCTACACTGTTCTTCTGGTGGTTTACACGATGGTGCGAGAAGCGTTATGCTGGCACCAGAGATCCTGCTACGGGGGAGAAGTTGACGGAGAACAATAAGAAGTTTGAGATTGGAAAGATGTTGAGCTTGCCGTGGTCGTTTTGGATGGTTTGTCTGTTTTCGCTATTCCAGACTTCCACGGCTAGTGTCTTTGCTTCCAATTCGACTGAACTGGCGGAGCAGCGCTTCAAGATCTCGGCTGTCAAGGCGGGATGGTACGCGTCCATGTCTCAGTACCTGGGCTTCTTCTTTGTTCCCTTGATCGGTGTCTTTGTCGACATGTTTGGTCAACGTCTTACACTCATGGTTGTCTGTGGCTGTGGAATGCTCTTGTCCATGTGTCTAGTAGCATGGGGTCCCTCAGTCTCTGGCACGGCCGCCAGTTTTGGAATCTTCGCAGTGGCAACATCATTCGGACCAACAGTCATCATCGACAGTATCCGCACAAGCATGTGGTACCAAGAAGTCTTTGGGTCCGGCTACGCGATCAAGATTGCAATCAACAACAGCATGACGATCATCGTGGGCGTCATCGCAGGAGTGATTCAAGATCGAAATGATAATAACTACGATGAAGTCACGGTCTTGTACGCGACGATGGCTGCTGGGTCTGTTGTCGTGGGACTGATCATTCTAGCGTTGGGTTTCGCTAGTGATGTTATGGGACATTTGCAGTGGAGTCGCAAGAAGAGAGTTGAGAATGGACATGTTATTGTTGCGAAGAAGGAAGAGGCTGAGAGTGCGGGACAGGCTGAGTGGAGTAAGAAGTTGGGGATGGTGAACTTTGGGGCTGTTGTTGTGCTTATTCTCGGTGCTTGGGCTGCCTACTTTTGGGGATTGGCTACCAAGAATACTTACTAGTGAGGGAAGGATTGAGGATTGACGTTAATGGAGGTAGATATATAGAGTAATGAGAGATAATGTGGCATGCGTCATCATTATTATCATTCTGAGAGATGGGACGCGACGCGTTCCTTGTTCTGATCACCTCAGCTCGTGATTGGCGGACTAACGAACAACCAATCAGAACGCGTCAAGGTCGATACCAACCAAGTCAAGTCAACGCAAGCGGAAACCCGAACACTCGTATACCACAGTAATTATTCCATCATCGAACCGGGGAGTCCATTACTTTAAATAACTCTCCTCTCTCTCAAAAGTCACCGCTCTTCTCCCCGAGTCACTCACATGATCGGAAACACGGTATATTTCCCCTTTCCTTTTCTCCACTTGTCCCCAGACCTAGTGCAACACGCCGAGCACAGATCTCATGTACTTCTCCATACTAATAGACCCTGCATATACTTATACGCGGTCCGTTGATTAGCCGTTGGAGCGAAATCGTCTGATTGCCCACATATCCCACTTTATTATAACCGCCGTAATACTACCCTGCAGGCCTCGGTTGGGGATTTGTCTGTTCGAGAAGGAAGGTTAATTTTGAGCTTATCTTGGTGTTTGTTGGGTTGGGGAATGTGGAGTGAGACATGATCTCTCGTAGAGGCGGTCAGACCTTTTCGTTGCAGTCCCTTGTGACCTCTCTTGTATCTGACTCAGATGACTAATGGAATAACAACATGACGCAGTTTCACCCAAAGTGTCACGAACCTTCAGTGTTAATCTTCATCTCTTTTGTCAATATTGCCACCATCGTGTTTGTTCATAACATCATCCATCCAATGCCTTACCCTTCTCTTCCCCTCAACCAAGTGGAGCACGCACCTCCTTCAAACGCAAAGGTTGGGGTTCCCCCACGGCCTGAATCATGAAATGCGGAAGCCAAGACTCCAAATCCTACCATCCCCGGTCTCGTTATGTCGTTGCCTGCAGCGGAGCCGTAAAACCAAGGCCTTCTAGATTTCCGAAAAGTCCCCGCACAAGAGGCATTTTCTCGCAAATAACATCTGTACTCCGCAACCATCCCAGCCATCGCGTACTCCATCCTGTCCGCATGTATGCAGGTTATGACGTACCCACTCATGTAGAGGGTAACAGTTGCCCCGAGTAATCAGCAGGGTTGTGATTGGAGAAACCAACATGAACCCCAGGAATTTGGAGTCTTGGCTGATTCGTCTTTCGGCAGTTAATGTGGTCGCCGATGGATGGTCACCCAAGCATTTCTACTCACAATCTGAGAGGATGGAAAATAACTCGCCAAGCGGCCAAGGAGCGTTATGACGAGAGAGGAGAATATGGGGGATTGGCACAACTAAAAGACTTAGCGCGGTTAGTAACTCGGGGCAGATTTGGGGCCTTTCTCTTTTATTACCGTACAAATTTGCCATACTGGAGATAAGAAACATATTACTTTATTGCAACTGCGGAGATGCCGTTTCTATTACTCAATTACCCCAATCCCCTTGCCCCAAAATCCACCGTCTGTAAAACTTCTCCGCTGGAAATGGTACATTAGCTGACCATTGCCCAGACTTTCCCCCACAATATAAGCCATGACCCTACGTCTTGGCCTTTTCCCTCTCCTCTTTCTTTTTCTGTTTTTTTCTCATCTCTTGGCCATCCCTTGGCTGCGTACAGTAGACGAACAACCAACAACCATGCGAGAACAGCCAAGACAAACCGGCACCGTCTTTTCCAGCATGCGAGTAAGGTTCCCCGCAGTCTTGAGGCAACACCCTGTCGTGCGATATGGGGTCAGTGGAGAGGTATAAGAGAGGAAGATTTCTCTCTCGTGAGATCAGGTAGACAGACAGGTTCACTCTTCTGTCCCTCCTCTCTTCTTCCCTCCTCCTCTACCTCTTTCTCGCCACCAAAATGTCAGACCAAAAACCTCAAGACGACACCAAGGACGTAGGCGCTCCTCTGGAGGCTACGGCTTCCTACGCCCAGGAAAAGCCCGAAGTCGTCCCTGAGCTCTCCAACGTGGCAGCTCTCGGCCTTCCCAATGCCCCGGAGCTCGAGAAGAAGATTGTCCGCGCTCTGGACATGTGGATGTTGCCCCAGCTATGGATCTTGTACATGTTCAACTATCTCAACCGCACCAACATTGCGCAGGCGCGTCTCAACACGTTTAACGAGGATCTTAACCTCAAGGATGGAGATTACCAGACTGCTGTGGCGATCCTGACGGTGGGCTACATGCTTGCTCAGTTGCCTTCCAACATGTTGATTACCCGAGTTCGACCTTCGATCTATCTTCCTGCTGCTGCTTTTATCTGGTCTACTATCTCGGCTATGACCGCGCTTTGCAAGAGTGCTGGTGCTCTCTGGGGTGTGCAGTTCATTCTGGGTATCGTCGAGGCTCCTCTCTTCCCTGGTGTAAGTCATCCATTCTACCCCCATTCTTAACATCGTACTAACATCTACAGGCTGTCTTCCTCATGTCTTGCTGGTACACCCGTCGCGAGTTCGCCCTCCGTGTCGCCCTCCTATACTCCGGTCTCGTTCTCGCCCAGGCCTTCTCCGGCCTCATCGCCGCCGGTGTCTTCAGCGGTCTCGACGGTCCTATGGGTCTTGCAGGCTGGCAATGGCTTTTCATCCTCGAGGGTGCTCTCAGTGCTTTCTTCGCCATCACTGCTTACTTCACTCTGCCCAACTACCCTGACTCTCTTCACGGTGGTGCTATGCGCTACATGACTGAGGACATGCGAAAGGTCGCTGCTGCACGAATTCTCGATGATCGTGTTGAGATTCACGAGAAGTCGACTGTCTGGGTCGGACTCAAGCTCGCTGTGATTGATGTCAAGCTGTACATGTTCTTGTTCATGAACATCTTCATCACCTCTTCTTACGGTTTCAACAACTTCTTCCCCACCATCGTCAGTGGCCTTGGCTTCGGTAACGATGTCACTTCCCTTCTCATGACCGCTCCTCCTTACGTTTTCGGTACTCTCTGCACCTTCTACGTGTCCTGGGACTCTGACCGTCGTCGCGAACGAGGTCTTCACATCGTCATCCCCCTCTCATGCTCCGTCGCCGGTTTTATCGTCACTGTCGCAACCGGCAACGCAGCTGTCCGCTACGCCATGACCTTCCTCTACGCAGCAGGATGTTTCTCCGCCAACACTCTCCAGTACACATGGGCTGTATCAACCATGAGTCAGACACCTGAGAAGCGAGCTGCCGCTGGTGCCATTGTCAACATCTTTGGTCACTTGGGCAATGTCATCTCGCCCTACTTCTTCCCCGACAAGGACCAACCTCGATACACTATGGCTATGATTCTGCAGATTGTGTTCGCTAGTCTCGGTATTACTCTTGCATCTACTATCAAGTGGTTCTTGACGAGGAAGAACAAGAAGATTAGGTCTGAGGCTGATCGTCTTGGTGTTGACTACAACCCTTTCACTACTTGATTGATTGGAACGATGGAATATGGTTTACGCAATGGCTCAATGAAGCTCTGGTCATACGAATAGTATAACGAATGAACAATAATCGAATGGCAGTATTTGCCTACTAATTGCAATCACTATCCCCGTGATCACTGATGTCTAAACTTAATGCAATCACATGTTTAATTTGACAAGCATTGATTGAAACAAGGCAAGATGTAGAGACCCTCAGGATAGAAGGTCCAGTTCAGCAGCTTATTTTATAGAGCAATAGACAAAAAAACAAAAACAAAGAGTCAATCGACCGCGGCAGGAGTCGAACCTGCAATCTCTAGAGAATTTGATTTTGGTGAACCGAAATCTAGCGCCTTAGCCATTAGGCCACGCGGCCTGATCTTATTGGATGAAAGTTGTTCCAAATCAAGTGCTATACAGCAATGTCGCTTTCTCTCTCAGAACTCACCCTAGACTCGCGGCAACCAATCATCGATTTAAGGTCTACTATCACCTGAGTCAAGACACTATTCAATTAAGCTCCTCCAGTATACATAAGCTTAAACTTAATAAGCTCTGTATCTATTCAAGATGCCCTGCTAACAAGCCGGCTTTGAACGCTGCATTTTGCCCTCGGTTGCTTGGTTGTTGGAGAATTGTCTCATAGTACTGAAATTTATTTCTTAACTTCATGATGCAACTCCATAAAACATGCAATATCCCACTAACAGGATGAGTAATTATGCAAAGACCGTGCGGTGCATAACTTCTGTTAGTTGAACCATTGATGGGCTCACCACCTTTTCTTTTTCACTCCAGTGGCCCAATTTTAATTTTGCAGAAGAATCTGTTTATCGCAAAACGAACTCTCACACGAAGACTCCCTCAACATGAGCTTGATTGAAGAAATGATCTCGAATACCTATCGTCCTACACGGAGTAACGTGATAAAATTGACAGGGCCAAAGGAGCACAAATGGGGGTTTACAATCTATCGGGCCTACTACGGCGAGGAATCTGAAGAAGCCTGGCAGATGCTCCTGTACTCTCTTCGACACCAGACCAAATTGGCCTTTGGCGCCTACGCGAAGGGAGCGGACATTGAACATGACGTAGACCCAGACGACATCCAACGACTGAAGGAATTATTCAGTCTCGAAGTCCGAGAGGATCCTTCGCTCGAAGGACTTGACGTTCGAGGCCTCCGGGAGTTTTGCAGGGCTGAACTGTCCAAGCAAATAGAGACCATCGAGACACCACACAGAAGGAGATTCAAGACTACAAGACCCAGAGAGACACAAGGAATGGCAGATTGGGAGTTTGATTACGTTCTTCTTGCCGATGAGGCGGTCTTGAAGGATGTTGCAAGAGGCGAATTCATCGTGAAAGCCGTGTCGTTCAAGTGGAAGGATGGTGACTTTGATTCGACGTGGGGCTGGATGAGGATTCCCACGGGCTACCTGCTAGACTTATGGCACCACCTGATGCTCAACGACTTCCGCACTGAACATGCCTTAAGTTTCGACGGAGATGAGGAAGAGCTTGAGAATCTCATCTGGGCTGGAGACATGTCCTGTGATATGACTGGGCTTTACTCTGAGGTTCGTGATGGACCGCATCCCTACGATAACCAAAGTCTGAGGTGTCTCTCGTAAGAGCGACAAGAATAAAATCTAGCTCTATATTGATCCTCAATTTAAACAATTATGCTATGAGTATAAGAGATTTAGATTCCAAGGATGCTGTTAGATGATATTCGAAATTCAGTTTGTGACCTCTGTTCACTATTGATGTAATGTTTTGGTAACGGGAATAATGGTTTACGCGGAGGCCGTGCAGTGAACGTAAAACATCTGTTGGTTGTAACACCGCTAGACTTACCTTTTCCTCTCTTTTCCACACTCGTCCACTTTTCACTCCACTTCCATCACGAAACCATCGCCACCGCCAAACCTCTGCGAGAATGGCCGAGTATATCGAAGATATGGTCGACAACTGCTTTCGCCCTGTCTCTGAGACTAAGCGATATCCTGGAGGGAGGAAGAACCCCGACAACCTTTACCGCTACCGCAAATGGGGCTATACAGTCTACCGGACATACTACGATAAGGAGTCTGACGAAGCTTGGGAAATGCTGTTGTACTCTCTAGAACATCAGACCAAATTGGCATTGAGCGGCTTTGGAGAAGAGGGTGTTGATGAAGACGACGTGCACGTTGACCGAGATGAGGTTCAGCAACTGAGGAACCTCTTCACGATTGAAGGTCTTGAGGACCCTTCAAAACTTGAAAGCCTCGATGTTCAAGGTGTTCGGGACTTCTGGAGTGCTGAGTCGCTCAAGATGGAGCAAGCTGTGGTACAGATACCAGGCAAAAGACGCCGATTGACAACAAGACCCTGGGAAACTAGTGGCATGGCAGATTGTGTCCACCACTTTGTGCTACTCGCCGACGAGGCAACTTTGAAAGACGTAGCAAATGGCTTGTTTGTTGTCAAAGCTGTCTCCTTGGAGCTCTTGGGGGAATCCGGTTGGTCAGGGGGCTGGATGCGGATCCCGACAAGCTATCTATTAGATCTGTGGTTTCTGCTTTGCGATTGGCCAAGCAGGCCAGAAAACGCCCTGAGTTTCTGTGGCTCTGAGGAAGAGCTCCATTATTGGATCTGGCCTGGTGATGACAATCGTCTTAGTACTGCGGGATATTCTGAGATTCGAAAGTTCCCACATTACAACGGCCAGACATACCATGAGGATTTGTGGCGGTAAGTAACAAGACATATTGGTCGAGCTATTAAGAAGACTGTGGAATGGCTGGAGTGAAAGGCCTGTTCAGAAACCACAACTAACTTTTTAACTTGTTACCTCTCTTCTATCTTACATTGGTGTAACCAGGTCAATTGGCTTCACTCCCCTCCAACAATGACTATTTCGAAGACGGACTAAAAGATATAGCTAACGTAACTCAGCAAACGGCGCACTCCACCCACCGAGCGGTGTGATGAAGAGAGTTCTTCTGTTAGGCCCCGGCTACGGGCATCTCCAGATTCCTCACCGATATTCTATCACTCCTCAGACGAGGATAGGCCTCTACGTCGTTACGTACCACGATCGGCGACGCAACGAAGGAAGGAAGATGCTTCTGAAGAGGCTCAAGACGCAGAATAAGTTAGCACTTGGGTATTGGGGAAGGATTCCCAAGACAATTTGGAAAATCAAGAAATTATCCCTTCTCCACGATTAGAGTCAATATGCATAATTCATAAGAATATGCATTGAATGAGGTTAACAGAAGGTGCATATTGAAATAAGCAGCAAAGTAGCTTAAGCGAAGTCTGCGCGGTACTCCTTCCCTGCACTTTCAACTTGTTTCTTTTCTCTTTCATGTTATTTGTTGTTTTTTTGAAGGTTTGTTCTTTCAAGACGTAAAGTTCCAATCAACACGGCGAACTTAGCGCAACTAGCTCAGTAAGCGTCTCCCCCACTACAAGTCTGATACATTTATCTTATGCTAAACCCTCAGAAATGTCCGACATCATCGAAAAGACCATACAATATACCTACCGCCCTAAGCGGGAGACCAAATCGGAACCTGGTGGCAGAAAGAATCCTGCCAATGCTCATTTTTTCCGCCCTTGGGGGTACCCTATTTATCGCACATACTATGGTCCCGGCTCTGACGAAAGCTGGAACGAACTTCTTTACTCGTTGAAGCAACAGACCAGGCTAGGACTTGGAGCTTTTGAAGACGAAGATCAGTATGATGTACAAAAGCTCAAGGAACTTTTCCATGTTACCGCTTACGAAGATCCTGCCACTTTAGAAGGACTCGACGTCAGGGGGCTTCGACAGTTTTGCAACAAGCATCAGTTTGGAATATCCACAACCTTTTCAGATTGTCTCTTTCACTTCGTTTTGATGGCTGATAAATCAGTGCTGGAAGACATAAAGAAAGGAGCGTTTGTGGTTAAGGCCGTTTCACTGTTGTGGGATGAACATCCGGGTTGGGGGTGGGTAAGACTGCCCACAGGCTATCTGATAGAGCTTTGGCAACAACTCTTGACTTATAGGTTCAATACAGAAAGTGCACTGCACTTCTTTGGACCCGAGGAAGGCCTTGATACTTACGTTTGGGCTGGGGATCTAGCTAATGAAGAGACAGGTCGGTGTTCTGAGATTTGTGATTTGCGTTGTCATTATGGTAGCGAGAACATGTATGTCATGTTTTGATGGATCGGGGGAGACACAACTGTCTGGTTGTTGCAAGAAGTATCTCGTAATTCGTTCCCTGGTACACGTCTTATGACAGGCAGCGTGAAGAAGTTCACGTTGACCCATAATTAGGTTAGAACTGACTCGATAAGTGCATAAACCGTCGGACCCTAGTCAAAGAACCTTGTCTAGCGTGGCCGGTTCGGAACTTTTAACCAACACAGCGTTACATCGGAGTGGAGACTGACCTACAGCTTAGAGCCAACAGCTCGGAATCCTACGTGCCAAGGATGTTGGTTCTGCATTTTCATACGTAAAACAATGAGGACCAACACATGACCGTGAAATTTGAACAAAACTCACGCACCTTCTCTTGGCAACTGGGCCGCTGTATCCGCTGTAGCGAACTTGTGATTTAACATGAGCAATGCAGAACCCTCAGCCGGGAGTACTCTGCTGTAAAATTAAGCGTTCCGTGTTGTTGTTCTTTTAGGTTCCAACATGCACTCTGCTCTGTTGAGAAATTAAGCACAGACTAACTTCCAGTCCATAAGGTAGGGTGTAATAGGTACTGTGTATTATATCAATCAATCTGCGTCTAAAAGCCCTTCAGTTCATGAACCCATCACGCCTATCAATGTTATGGATAGCTATCTAGGAATTTTGGAACAAGTCAGAAAATGACAATTACTCATCATCATCAACGTCATCCATCCTCAGCTGTGGAATTGGAGGACCGTTCGCGCTGTTGAAGTTGATCCTGGGATGATAAGTCTCTTGGGGATAGGCTCCAATACAGATGGGCTTGCCGTAAAGATCAGTAGCCTCCTGCAAGTCGCTGCAATCAGACTTAATCCACCAATTGAAGCCCCGAGCGCGGCCAGTTTCAAGATCGTTTTCCTGCTCAATGGATTCGCAGGTGTCGCCCGGCTGAACCACGTGAATCGGACATATCGAGGGCAGACACAGCTTGATACCCGCACGTATCTTGCGACAGTCAGCTATGATGTTTTCGTTGTACATATATAGCGTATGACCAGCGACGCCTGGGTGGGCCTTGGCGATCGAGTCACACGTTTCGTTCCCTTTGGTCGTGTGCCACTTCTTAGTAGGGCAGAACCTTTCGCGCCCTTCTTCCCAGGGCGTTGGCGGGATATCCGTTGGACCAGAGCCGCCGCATTTCTCGTAAACCTCCACTAGTTTGGACCGGTAGAAGCTGTCGTATTCAGAGTACGAGGAGGATTGCATCATTTCTAGTTTGCGGCGGTTGCAATCAAGGCAGAGCTTCTCTTCGTGTTCCAGCTCCTCGGTGTCCTCCAAGATGTCTGATAGGCAAAAATGATTGGGTCAGTCTCTTGCCTCATCGATCAGTGAACGAAACGTACCGTTGCAGTACCTGTTGGTTTTGGGATCTTTGTCACAGGTCTCGTTCCAGCCGGCCCAGATGTAGCCTCCGTAGAATTGAGGCACATCATCTACCTTCTTTTCGTTTGCGCAAGCACTGACAACTGTATCGAACCAAGCTTTCAGCGATGCAGAGCAAGTGGCCGTACATATCTCATCCGTCAGGGTTACGTTGTCAAGTGATGCGTAGTAGCCGCCCTGTTTGAAGGATCGTATATACACAGGACAATCGATATCTGCAGACATTGCCTTCACGCAGGCGTCGCCGACGTTTTTGCGTTCGAGATCTTCAGCATAGTAGATGCTAAAGGCGGCACTGCTACCGAGGTACAGACTCAGCAAGGTAACAAGACGTTGAATGACAACCATTGTTACGAATAGTTGCTATGAGCAGTGTCGGCAGCAAAGGATGAGATATGATTATCTCCTGCGGCGTAATTCTGTGTTGGTAGTTGGTTTCTTGCCAGGACAGGTGGTTTTATTTGTACGAATAAAGCATGGGCTTTTGGTCCTAGCAAAACCAGGCAGCAGTCCCGACTAGGCCCACTTCCATGTTACGGTGTGTTGCTAAAAAGTTCCAGCTTCACGGCGCTAGCAAGGATAATTAACCCATGATCGCTGTTTCTCCCTCGGCAAAGGACGCGGTGCTGGACCCCATATCCTCGATACTGTATCCAAGAGATTGAGTAAACTATTTGAAACCAAGAACAAATGACGTCCAGAGAACCGTTTTTTGTTCATCTCCGTAACTTTATTCTTCTTAGGTACTTTCGTGTTCCCATCCACGAATCTCAGAACAGTCTCCAATCAAGCATGTGAGCAGTTCTATTTACCCTGAAGCCGGCCGACTAGTTGGCGTTCGACGACGACACCTTTGAAGATGCCCGCAATGGGTATCTCACAAAACAACGATGTCGGACACCATCAGACGGCTTTCTGGAAGCCGGCGTTGACTTGATCCCATGGTCATATTCCCTTTGGGTACTGTAGTGCTGCCGTTGACGAATCTCAGAGCATTGTCCAGTCCAGTGAAGTGCACAATCTCCAGCCCAGATATGACTTTCGAGGTCTTCTTCGGATCCGCGGAAAAGGAGACAACGTTCCGGCCTGTCATTATTCCACATAAAGAATATCCACAAGTCCAACAGATAGCCTGTTGGGATTCTCATCCATCCCCATCCTGAGTCGTTATCCGATAGTAGCGAAACAGCCTTGACAATATATTCGCTTTTCTCTAGGTCCTTCAAGACAGCCTCATCGGCTAGCAGCACAAAATCGAAGAGGAAGTCTGCCATGGAATGATCCTCAGGAGGCCTCGTGCTCACAC
This sequence comes from Fusarium citri, assembly GCA_004367485.1. NCBI lineage: Eukaryota > Fungi > Ascomycota > Sordariomycetes > Hypocreales > Nectriaceae > Fusarium > Fusarium citri. The sequence goes on along the minus strand of QHHH01000007.1, from coordinate 104,082 downwards.
GTGTCTCGTCGTTGGCTCTCATTATCACTTTGAAATTCTCGGCTTCGCAAAATGCTCGGAGGCCACGGACATCAAGTCCATCCAACACCGAGGCGTCTTCTCGGACGTCAAGGTGAAATAACTCCTGGACCGTTCGGCGATCATCTTGGTTTGTTTCCTCGTCTTCGTATCTACCAAATGCAAGTTTGGTCTGATGCCGCAGAGAGTATAGAAGGGATTGCCAATGCTCGTCGGATTCTTTGCCGTAATAGGTGCGATAAATGCTAAAGCCCCATTTACGGTAGTGTCGTGGGGTTCCCCAAAGATAGTATGTCATTTGGCTTATAACGTAAGACATCCTGGCAAATTTGGTAACGAGGGTCTGGTTGATAAATGCTCTGTCGTTTTTGAAGGTGTGTTTTTGAGACGTTCAGAATGTCAAATGATAGGCTCATGTGGAGAATGAGAAAGATAGAAGAAGACTGGAAGGGTAGCCAGACTCGGAGCTTTTAACCAATAGAGCTTCAAATTGCGGTGGAGATTGAACAGCAGCTTGGACCCAACAGGTGAGAATAACATTATTCTATTGGCTATAGGCAAAAAGATATCCACCTATTGGTTCTGCAACTCCATTCACGTTCGTAAAACGGAGAGACTCAACTGAGACGTTTAGACCGCTTAAGGGACTTGTGCCATTTCTTTCATCTGAAGGGATAAGGGAAAGATATCATTCTTCTCTTGGTATGTATCCATGCAAAGTCTGGGGTACTCCGTAACGCCATTAGCTCTCCGTACTTGGTGGAGTCTCAACTTACGCCAATTACGCCGAATTACCAGCTCTGATTGGACAGGCTAATACGCCAAAGACGCCGAAGACGCCGTCCATACAGTAGATACCGTTGACGAATCTTGTCGCAGGAATTTCATAGAGCTGATTATGAATCAATAAGAAATGTAAACATATATATAAGATGTTGTTCTCAGATACGAAATCAAATTGCTCTTAGCATCTAAAATAATTAACAATACACCTTGAACTCAACGAGTTACCTCAATTATGTCTACTACCTTCAAGCAGTATTGGCTCCCAGAAAAGAAAGGGTTCGACTCTCTACAGCTTCGAGATGTTCCAAAGGAATCTCCAAAGCTCGGCCAAATCTTGGTCAGGATCAAGGCTGTTTCCCTGAACTGGAGAGATGGCATTGTAGCCATTGGTACCTACCCTTTTCCTGGGCCCGATGCCCTCGTCCCTGGAAGTGATGGCGCAGGTCAGTATTTCGGTCTCTCAAGCCTTTACATGACAACTAACATCCACAAAGGGATTGTTGAAGAAGTAGGCGAAGGCGTGACGGAGTGGAAAATTGGGGATCGCGTTCTCGCCAACTTCACCCAAGACCACATCGCCGGACGCCTCACTCGGGAGGTCGGGCTGACCCAGCTTGGAGGTGAACAGCAGGGTCTTTTGGGCGAGTTCTTCATCTTCCCCAAGACTGGCGTTGTCAAGATCCCCGACTACCTATCATTCGAGGAAGCCTCATGCCTTCCATGTGCAGCCTTGACAGCTTGGAATGCATTGTACGGCTTGACACCTCTTCGACCTGGTCAAACGGTTCTTCTTCAAGGTACCGGCGGTGTTTCTACCTTTGCACTGCAGATCGCTCATGCTGCTGGAGCAAAGACGATTGTCACTTCCTCATCCGATGAGAAATTGGCCAAAGCAAAAGATCTCGGCGCAACGTATGGAATCAATTATAGAACCACGCCAGACTGGGCAGCTGAAGCCATGAAGATCACTAACGGCAAGGGCGTTGACTACATTATTGAAGTTGGAGGAACACTCACACTTCAAGCATCCTTTGACGCGATTGGCTTTAATGGGCAGATTAACTGCATCGGGCATATCACGAACCCTGATCCACTGGGCGCTGGGAAAGACCTTCGTGGCCCAGATGCAGCCTTCCTCGCCTTGGATCGTCTCTGTGTTGTTCGAGGTGTCGTTGTGGGATCTCGGGAGCAGTTGAACGATATGCTGGATTCTTTTGAGGCGAATGAGATTCGACCCGTTATTGACCGTGTATTTTCCTTTGATAAGACTAGGGAGGCTTATGATCATCTCTGGAGCTCGACTCATACAGGCAAGATTGTGATCCAGATTCCATAGGCGGTAGAAGAAGTGGTCGATGGATATGAATATCTTTTCAAGTGAACCATGAATCATTGCAAGAGTGTGACAATTCTGACTGTATGTCCTGTTTGCTAGACATTTAAAAATCGTTAAGCTAGCCAGATTGTGAATATGTGATGCTTTATGAAGCTGTTGAATGTGTTCTTCTTTTTCCGACTAACTGAAAGTAGACTTCCAACTTGACGTCACCCCCTCGGAAACTGACTAATGACTGAGCAGAGAGTCGAGTTCGCGGAATCATATTCTTCCGTGTTCAACTCCCGTCTCCGCTCGATTGTACCATCACGAACTTAGACTCCATATCACAGATAATGGAGAGCGCTACAACGAAGAGAAGAAAAGGATCCAAGCATGATAAGACAGGTTGCTTGACCTGTCGGTATAGGTATAGCCTTACCTGCCGACTTTATTGTGTAATGCTGACCGAAAGGCTAGACGGAAGAAATGCACGCAAAACACATTTCCGAGATGTGGTGCTTGCATTCGGCTTAATCTAGAATGTGTTCGGGATGCTGTCCGTCGAGTCGTTCCATCGACTCAGAATAATAGCTCGCAGCCAGGACGGGTCGAGCTTCAGCATACTCCACCTCTTGCCTTAACTAGACAGATATCTCCAATGCCACCGATAGATTTGAACTCGCCTAAAAGACGTCAAGCGATGAACCACTATATCAGAGTCCTTTCAGAGCTGTTGAGCATTAGTCTAAATAACAACTCATTTTTATCCGGTATGGTCCAAACTCCGCCGCTACCATAACTAGCTGACATAGAAAAAGACTTTCTTCCTCTAGCTATGGAATCGCCTGCGTTGGCCGAAGCTCTGATCGCGTACTCAGCCGGTCATATGTCTCACGTAGACCCAAGCTATACAACCGTATCTTTGACAGCACGATCAAAAGCCCTGACTGAGTTATCGGTCGCCGTTTGCCGCCCGACTACGGACTCAGCCGTCATTGAAACATCATTATCCGCATGTCTCATCCTTCTGACTTCCGAGGTGTGTTTGGGAAGTCACCAGAGCTGGTACAACCACCTTGTCGGCGCGAGACATCTCATTACTTGCGCTCGGAGTGATGCAGGTGGATCGACCACCCAAGGTGCCCAAGCTTTGAAGCTAACTTCGGAGGGACGGTGGATTCTTCGCAACTTCGCATATCACGATATCATCGGAAGTGTCACTTTGGGTACCCAGCCCTTGGTCAATTCAGACTATCTCAGTGGTATCACCAATGAGTTTGACACGTATCTTGGTGTTGCCACCCAGTTGCTGGTCTTTATAGCTGAGACCACTTGCTTGAGGTTGGACCCTGCGGACCCTCCGATGAACACTGAGGGTTGGAGACGCTATGTGAACATTGAGCATCATATTAAAGCCTGGCAGTGTCCTCCTGGTACGTCTGCCACCCTGGAAGCTGTTGCCTGTGCCTACCGCGGAGCTGCGCTCATTCTTCTCTATCGGAAGATGCGCAAGCACGTGGAAGCGCACAATGAGACATGGCTTGGTCACAATGTATCATTAGAAACATTGGAGGAGAGCATTCAAGAGATCATAGCGAGCACGTTGGATTACATCAAGATGGTGCCTGAAGATGACGTGTCTGAATCTCCTCTTCTGTTTCCACTGTTTGTACTGGGCGGCGAGGTTATCCATCAAGAGCAGATGGACCTGGTTGGGAGGAGATTAAAAAGCTCGTATAAGAAACGAAGGTTTCGAAATATATCGCGAGCACTCGAGGTACTTGAACAACTGTGGATTGATCGTCAAGTGCAAGGCGTTTTGGGTGGCAAAAGGGCAGATTGGGAAGATATTTTGAGGGCTACGGACGAGCCACTTCTTCTAACCTAAGTGTATGAATATCATCCACAGACTATTTATATCAGTTCTCCTAGTGGCCCTCTTAGAATGATTGTTCCTAGGCGCGATCTATGCATAAAGAGTTACATCATCGTCCAGCTCTGGAAGCCAGCTGGCCCAGTAGCCTGCAAGAGCCCCGGAGATACCATCCACCAGACGTTGTCCAAGGTCGTTAAAACACCAAAACGTACGAAACTGATGCATCACAACAGCATAATGTGCCAAGATAACAAGTGCTTCTGGGATCTGCTTTTCCAACAGCGTTAGAAAGCGCCAGGGAATCAAGTTTGACCACGCCATCATGGCGTGAACCCCCCAACCGTTCGGGCCTCCGACTTTTCGTTTCACAAAGTCAAGAGAGTTGACCGCCTCCTCACAGGCCTTTCGTGATTCCTCGTTGAGGTCTGATATTTCAAGCATGGAAGTGAGTTTCGTAGTACCGTGGGAATTGACTTTTGGCTCTTCAAGTCCTTCTCTTGACGCATCAATCATCCATTGGGCGGCAGGAGAATTGCTGAAGGACGCGTTCGCTCTCTCTCCCATGATTCGTGCTCCGCGGTGAAGTCTGAAATAGGTTAGCGTGCAGTCAAGACTCGCGGCGAAATTCCCGTCAGCAAGATCCGTTACAGTTTCTGCGAGGTAGTGAAGGGCCAGAAGCGACGCGAAGAAGAACTGAGATGTTGAATTCTTCTCGGATGTGTCACCGATGTGTTGATTGAAGCCGCGGAGTGCACGACGTCGAAGATGTGTAGCGGTCTTCAAGTAAGAGTCTGCCATTAGGTTGTTGACTGTCCTCAGGTGCATCGCAGATAGCGCAAGGAGTTGATTCATGAGGTACGGCGTCTTCAATGCTGTGGCCAGATAGCCATCAGCTAGCGGAAGAAGCTTATCTGTCACCATCATCCAGTCTTTCATATGATCTTTCACATGGCAGAGTAAGTTCAAGTGATCAAAGGTAAAAAGATCTTCAAATTCGACTTCTTCCAATTCAGGTGTTGGCGAGACAGATAGGTCCGGAAATATACTGGCTGAAAGAGAAGGCGAGAGCAATGTGACTTCAGTCTCGTATGGAGAGGTGCCAGTTTTTGCTTGCTTGGGGAATGCGTAATGGCACACTCTCCCGGAGATGGAACAATTACTGCAGTCCGGCCGCTAACATCACCAAAGTGTTAGGAACGTCGAAATAGGTTTTGAACAAACAGATACTGACTTTCTCATCGCATTTGATGTGGCGCTTCTTACATGTGATACACCCATCACGGGACTTTCGGTGCTTTTGACGGAGCTTTTTTGAGCCTTCGACCTGCATCGTTGTTCTTGATCTTGGTCGAGTTGCAATACGAGGAAGTAAGTTAGTACAAGAAGAAACGAAAAAATAATCGCGAGTATAGAAAGCCGCAGCGAGGGGAATGCAATGAAGAATACGGGTGGATACGAAAGCATGGTCCTAGTGGCAAGATCCACATTTGAACTTTTCCACTTTGGCTTTTTCTACGCGTATTTCGACTCGAATCGAACTAGTTCAGCCACAGACATTCCCACTAGGGCCAGTTTGAGAAACCTTACGAGTATTTACCCGCAGTCATCATATCCTCGGGAACACTATTACGAAACGAATCAAGTCCCGCTCCATCTAATTCGCACAGGCCAGAAGTTGAAACAACAGGTTACAGATTTTACTGTACTATTCTTTTCGCCCTCCGAACTGGTTCAGCTTATTTTACAATAAAGTATAATTTAATGCGATGTAATTATGTGCAAGGCGAAGACCCTACAGCTATCGAAATTGAAACCTAGTCTTTCTTTGATCTCGATTTATCTAAGGTGAAAGCAGGCTTTCTGATCCTTAGGTCCATTTATGGCCTTGATGTCTCTTACTGTAATCGCATTGTGAACACTCAATCTTATAAAATTACCTTGAGTGTCAGCGCTAGATCGACCTTCATGGATGGACCCTTATCGGGCTTCCCGTGCATGCATCACCTTTAAAAAAGGACCGTGCCGCTAAATCAGGGGTCCCGCGTAACTTTGACCAAAAAGGTAAGAGTCTGTATAGTAACTGATGGGATGAGAATCATCTGTAACCCATAACTTTAATAAATAGCGCTTTATGCCTCGTGTCATGGTGGCATTATCTTTCTTCAACTTATCTCACTCAACATCCAGACGTTCCTTTGTGTAACTACAACATCGACTAAGCGACTCGTTAAGCAACAAGCAATCTTTCTCATTCTCGTTTTGACTTTCTTCTCTCTCGATACACCATCTTCAACCATGAACAACAACCTCAACCCACGAGGGGAGCTTCTTCCCTACAAAGGAGACTTCTACCTTTGGAGCTATGTTCCTTCGATACCAGCTGCCGTTATCTTCATCATCGTGTTCCTTATCCTCTCTATCGCCCACACATGGAAGATGGTCCAGAACCGAATGTGGTTCTGCATACCCTTTGTGGTTGGAGGATACCGTAAGTTCCTGCTTCCCACCGTTTGAGACTTGTAGATTCTGATGCATGTTGCAACAGTCGAAGTCATTGGGTTTATCGGTCGAGCCATGGCTTCCAAAGCGACGGACCAGCTCGGACCTTATATCATTCAATCTGTCTTCCTGCTCATCCCGCCCTCTCTCTTCGCCGCTTCGATCTACATGACCCTCGGACGAATCATCCGCAGTCTTGGTCCCAAGGCGGAAAGTTGCTCAATCATCCGTACAAAGCGCCTTACGACCATCTTCGTTTTGGGAGATGTTTTCTCCTTCTTGATTCAAAGTTCGGGAGCTGGAATGATGGCAGCGGGCGATGATCCCAAACTGGGAGAGAATATTGTCATCGCTGGTCTCGTCATTCAAATCCTCTTCTTCGGTCTCTTTGTGGTCGCAGCAGTGACCTTTCATCTGCGTTATCGAAAGGTCGGCAAGAGCTGGAGGGCTGCTGTTAGCTCAATCAGTGAAAACGCTTTCACATGGGAGCGGATGCTGATGATGCTGTACGCCACGTCAGCCTTTATCCTGATCCGATGCTTCTTCCGAATTATCGAGTATGTCATGGGTTCTGACGCTTACCCACTCAAGAATGAGAGGACTTTATACATCTTCGACTCTTTGCTCATGGCTATCACTATGGCCATCTTCTACATCTGGTATCCGTCACGCATTCAGGACTTCGAGGAGCTACGAAACAGGGAGAGTAACGATCTCGCTTACGTCACAGCTGAAGCGCATCTCAGCCAATAAAGAGAGGGCTGGTGGAACAACAACTCGCGCGTGTCTTTCGGGAGACGCATCGATGTAGCGCATGTCTCATGGACTGCTGACACTTGAGGTTTCAAGTCGTGGTTTTTATGCGAGGAAAATAACGGTGGTGTGCCAGAGGTTTCCATGGATGCATACATTTATATTGAACTTTTCTTTTCATTTGTTAATTTCATATAGCTAGAACACATTCTGTATTTCATGTCTAGATAGATCTTCAATCGGATTTTCCTTCTAACGATGCACTTGTATACTCACTGCAAGTATATTTTTGGTGACATTTGATGCCACCTATGCTACTGCCCAGCAACGTAGAAGTCAAAGTATCTGCAGATGGTGGGAAGTTTAAATACACCTTACATCGGTTGTTCAATCGTGAACATGAAGGCGACGTAACCCTTACTGTCAACGACAGCGTTGAACTGGACGAATTAGACCTGGTGCCAATCTTGACTTCGTAACTAGGTTAAATCTTTCAAGATACCGTCTTCTCTCAAGACTCCTCGTAACGAGGCTTCCTCTGAAGGCTGGTCCATGTTTCTCGGTCTACCCAGCGAAGCCAAGAACGTGCGGAAGGTGGGGACGAATTGGCAGGCAGCAATGCATGGATCAGTTCAGTTACCCTCACGCTTCTCGATCATTTCACGCCTCTACACACACAGAGCAGGGATCATCAAACCAACATGCGTTTTCACCAGCCAAGCATACTACGCCTTTGGATTCATCGCCCCAGCCTCCCAATGAGACGTTGTTTTCCGAAAGCCAGGCTCTGATCAGTTCTTTACATCCCATCCAGAGATCGGTGCTATGCACAATGCTGTGCCTGCCACCAGACTCTCATCACATCTCTTCATGTCCAGAGAGGGATTGGCTTTATAAAAAAGATAACGATGGAAGAGATTCTTGCCCTCGCAAAGTTCGACACAGGTATCAGATTTCTTGACAACGTGCCACCTTCCACAATGTAGGGTAGTACCCTCCGCTACCTCGACGTCTTCTGGACGAGGCGTTCGTAGAACGCTGGGCGCGTTTCCACTACTTAAGACTCGCTGATCGGACCATGATTCCTTGATCGCTTCGAGGGTCTTCAAGTATCCCAGGTATTCTTCTCGACTCTTGCAATAATCTTGCGGCAAGCAGTTATCCTCCTTCTGCCAGAGCACTTGGTCCTCCCATTCCCGATCATGGAAGTAGCCGAGTGCCAGACTCATCTGTCGATTCAAACAATCAAGCAGTTCCTCTCATTGCGTGTCGGATTCTGGGCCGCAATGAGTTCGATAAAGTGCAAAGCCCCAATTCATGTAGCACTTAACCTTGCAGGGAGTCGGCTGCATTCGTAGTGGAGGGAAGAGCCCCAGCATTTGAAGCATTGCGTGAGGTCTAGCCATGGCTCTTATGGGTAGTTGCGTTTGTTCAATGTGACGAGCTATATCTAGTAAAAGAGAAGTCAAAGGAGTAAGGAACGGGAGGGGTTATTTTTAATACGTACGTCGTCTTTTAATCTACTATTATACTTAGTTAATAGGCATACTGTATAAGTCAATAAATCTCCCAGGGGGTTCTCCCACCTCACTACCACCACATATTCCATTTATAGTGACTTGACCTATAACATGAAGTCACTGCGCTAGCCCCGGTCACAGATACAATAGAGTAGAAGTTCTGCTTACTCATCGACTCTGAATCTAGTATTGAATGGGTCATCCTTTGCAATCTGAACTTGAGAGCAGTCACCAAATGAAGCCATAAACCCACCGAACCAGACATCATTATCAATGTCCATATCCACCAATTCCATATACTTGTTAGTATCCATCAGGTGCGCAGCGAAAAGCAGCCCCCAAAGGGCTAACAGATCGCCTGTAAAGAGTCGGATCCAACCCGGGCTGTCTCTAGAGTAAAACGGGTCCCAATCGTAATCGACCGCCTTGACAACGAACCGATAATTGGCAATGTCCTTTAGTACCGCCTCGTCTGCAACAAGTGCAAATTTGAAGAAAGCTCCAGCCATCTTCTCCGTCGCTTCAGCGTGCTCCTTAGCGCACACTTCTCGCACTCCGTTGATATCCAGACCATCAAAGAGCAATGCATCTTCCCGTGGAAAAAGACGGAACAGTTTTCTGATGAGGCTTACCCTGTCCGCCCATTTAGATTTGTCTCCACCGCACCGTTTGATCCATTCATCATCGTCCTCGCGCAGCTCTTCCGACTCAAGCAATCCAAGGGCGAGAGTGGTTTGATGTCGCAGAATTATAACAAGGGTGTTCCAGTGCTCGTCTGACTCGGCACCGTAATACGTGCGGTAGATTGTGAAGCCCCAATTTCTGAAATACTTGAAGTTCTCCGGAAGCATTTTGTCAAGCGGGCGGCGCTTAACTATGGGCGGCCCTCTAGGCGGTTTCCATATTAGATCGAACATATCCGAAAGGCGGATAGACATTTTGAAAGTTTGGATCTCTAATAATAAAATAATGATAAAATGGAGAGTAAAGGATTTTACGAGATGAGAAATTCTCAGCAAACTTAACATAGTTGCTTATTGTGTATGTAAGCTGAATGCAAGGATCCTATTGGATAGCTGTAAAATGAGAGGACTTCACATACCCTGGACACTCGTTATCTGTTTTAACGAAGTATAAGGGAAAGAAAGAGACGATACATTATTAACTGTGCTGTTATTACCTTTCTTATCATTTCCTTGTTTATTATCTAATTCCCCCTGTATTTCAACATCTTGATATCAGCAGCTTTACTAGTTTCTGATTTCACGGCTTGGAGAACGTCTACTTTGACATAGCTTTACATCACGAAAACTACCTAACTCACCGATGTCTTGGCCGTATTGAAAATACGCAAGAGAATCAGATGACAAGGATTAAGTTCCCAGAAGCGAAGGATGGATTACTTTTTGAAGTGAGGAAAAGATCAAACACAAATTTAACCAAGTGCAAATGGAGACGTTTGTGAGCTGGACGAAGCTCGCTACTGCATTTACAGCTCCAACATCTTGAGCCATCCCTAAAGAGTAGTCCTAGAGGATGTGTATAAGGCAAGCATGCTTTGGTGGCAGGCAAGGCAAGATAAAGAAGCGAGATAGCCTAATCCCGTCTTAGCCAATCTCAGGCAGCAAGGCCAAAACTATCTAGATTTAGTAGTCAGTGATAATCAGAAGGGGACCAACGTATATTGTGCACGGTCTTGTATTCGGAAGATGTGGCTTGCAACAACAGATTGCAGCTAACTGCTGCTACGTCTGCGTCATAGCACCAGAGGTTTATAAACAATGTGCTTCAAGCTTGTGCAGGCAATTTGAACAAAGGAGACGGATGGATTATGAAAGTCGAAGTCTTGCCTGGAATTCCAGCGGATTAACACAGAAACAATTAAGTTTCCACACAATCAATAAAGGAGCCAGTTCTGACGTTTTAATGAACCTGGGATCATGAAGGCTAAATTGTTGCAACTAGTGTTGCAGATGAACATCATCAGGATGCCCCTGGCAGTTGACCGCTCACAACTTATCATCGCTATTTCGACGTAGCTACATCTCGCCGGACCGAGATCCAATCGAGATTAAGAACCCAGTGCTCTGGTATAGTTGAGGAATCCATCCAGAGTGACTTCATCAGGCTCGTCCAAGTACTTCATCAGATACTGCTGCCACTCCGACGTAGGATCGGCGGTATACTCAGCCTTACAGAACTCCCAATAGTCAGGATACCATCCACTCTGTGCCCAATCAATAACAGCGACGATCTTAGACGGATCTTCCGGGTCAACCATGATGTTGCTGGGGTGGAGGTCGGAATGTGTGAAAGTAATGGCAGCATTATCGGGAACCTGCTCGCGGTAAGGATCCGAGATTTCCTCAGGTTTCTTTCCTGGCCAATGCCCCTCAAAGCCTGTTCTGATTGTTATGGAGAGCCAGTCGTGAAACTGTGAGACGGCGGCGAAAGGGCCAGGTCGAGGTCGCTCAGAGCTCTCCAAGGCAACGTCATAGAGAGGGCTTCGGTCAATTCGTCCTTACTTCATTAGCCCTGGACTGACTGAGAATGCACAGGGCGTTTTTCTGCTTACCAAGGAAACGATCGCTGGGCTCCTGAGATAGCCTTCGCAGGTTGTCCACTACAGCACGCGTTCCTTCCCAGAAACCGGCCTTTTCATCATCCGTCATAGACGGCCATCTTTTCTCAACGGTAACACCTTTGACGATCCCCATATAGAAAAGGACATAGTCGCCCTCAGTCGTCCATCCGTATATCTCAGGGACAGGGACTTCTGGAAGAAAGCGTTTAAGCGCCCAGAGGGTTTGGCCCTCAGGGATATGAACTTGGCACTTCCCATACTTGACCAGAAGTCCCAATGACTCGAAGACGACAGGCGGGGGATCGTCCTTCCGGTGGTCGCGGTCCGAGTGTTGGCGAGCGCTTTCTGCCCGCACTTCTGACAGGGTTGGAAAGGGATGTCCAGGATTTCGAGAAAAATAGGAAGACTCCTCAAAGACCACGGTCGGCCCTGAAGGAAGGGAAGTCGGGCTTACGACTGGGTCCGGAGAGTCCGAAGTTGACGCCATTTTTGGTTGGTGATTTGCGTAAAAACAGAAGACCATCTGCCGCTCGACACCTGGCACTGGCTGTTGGTCGCCTGAAAGGACCGGAGCGGAATATCAAGCGATGCGTGAGTTTGTCTGTGGATCTCGGTTAGAAATGCAACCAATAGCAGCTCGAGGTAATCACTTTCTAACTGCCGATGGTCGAACCTTGGCGCTAAGAACCAACAATATGCAGCCAGGGTGTAAGACAATCACCAACAGCCTTTTCTCATAGAGCATCATGCAATTTCCATGCCCCAACTTCAAAGTGTATGAAGCGATTTATTACCAGGTTCTAATAGGATCGCTGGAGCGTTTTTCTATTTTCGAGTTGTTGTTGGTTCGCAATGTTTTCGGGGGCTTCCCTTTTTGGCAATACCGATGGTACTGATGTTCCACTTGCTGTTCGCCGAAAGGTGATAAGTGTTTCAGCTCACAATTAACATCACCAACAGCTTTGTTGGACCTCTCAAGTCTAAATTTTCGTGTCGACCGTCGCCTGACCTCCAAACCTCATGTGTCCCGGTCCTGACTGATCCTTGTTGATGCCTCGTAATGCCCTTCGGCAGTTGTTGAATGGTCGATATGTTGTTCAAGGACAGAAAACTATAAGAATGGCGTTGATACTCTTGATCTTTTACTCACTCTTCTCAATCATACACTGCCATCTCAGCCCAACTCGACTTATCCTCAAGCTTTAGAAACATTGTTGTGAAACCATCCCATCCTGTAGGTCCCTGACCTCTGATCCCAAGCAGACAATGCCTCCTACAGACGCACACTGACGAAAGGGCGATAGCCCTGACCAAAGCAGAAAGATGACTCGTTACCTGGACCTTGTTGCATACCACGAAAGTACTGCTCGCAAAAGAGTACCAGCTCATTGGGCGATCTTGTCCACACCGGAAGAGAACGGACCCAAGGGTGATGTCTATCACGCTATAGGACACCCTTTCGAAGGGTATCGTCCTGAGCTCAAACGGAACTACAATATTGAGACGACAAGGAGAAGAACCACACGTCTTCGATTGGGTAAGATCGACGATGCGTTGATCCCTCAGGTTGAACAATTCGCCAGGACTCTTGTAGGCCCCGATAAGAGCCCAAACCCTCTTGATCCTTTTGCGGTAATTAGCCTTCTGTTGAGCTAATGAGAATCTTGCTAATGTTATGACTAGGGCGAAAACTGTCAGAAATGGATGATGGACTTCTTGAAGGGATTGGTGGAAATGAAGATTCTCCCTCCTTCTGTGCTGCAGGTTGCACAGAGTTGCCCTAAGGAATAGACAGTTGTACTGTGTATATCGTCTGCAGTAGTACCGATGCTTGTATGGTTTGTTGTACTCAAGCCAAGAGGTCAAGTCGCGAATACAGTTCTCATGTCCTACATATTAGCTAGCCAGATCCTGAGAGTAGAATAGAACGGAGGAAAATTAAACTCATATCGACAAGACTTGGATTAGTCTCAATATGCCTTCCCAACTGCAATAAATGCAACCGTCCTGTTAACCTCAATTGTGACCGGCTTGAATCAGTAAGGAAATACTTCTCCTCTGTTCGAGCGAACTAGTTACAAGACAGTGTTAGCGCTCTTTAGATTAAAACTCGTGATTTTACTAGGCACACGTAGTAGTAGTAAAGCAAAGTAAATAAGTTTTGAGAAAATTCTCAAGCTCTACGTTATGTCGTAGAGTTGTATAAACTATGTAAGATACATCAGTATAAACAGCAAGCTCTACTTAGCCCACTGCATGGATCGTGACGTTGATGGTGAAAGCGGGGCGATCTAAAAATAGTACTTACTGCTTACCCTAAGGCGTAGCAACATCATAAAACGCCGCATCTCTTACCACCTTTCCTTCTTCCTGTTTCCTTGGCAATTCTCTCAACCATGGCGTTGAAAGTTGGAATTATCGGCGCTGGGATCAGTGGTCTGAGCACCGCTATCGCGCTTCGTCGAACGGGAGCTAAGGTTGAGGCAGGTTTTCCATCAGCCCTTGCTAGATTGAGTGAATCTGACGACTGCAGATTTTTGAGAAGAGCAATTTCCAAAACGAGACTGGCGCCGCAATCACAATTACTCCTAACGGCATGCGCGCTCTCCAAACTCTCAGTTTCGACGCAAAGAAAGCACGAGGAGTGTACAGTAAACAGATGCGTATGGTAGATCCGCACACTCTCGCACCACAAATCGTAGAGGACTTTTCTGGTGTTGAAGATGACTATGGTGAACCTTTCATGTTCTTCCACAGGATTGATTTGCATTCTGCGCTGAAGGATATGGCTGTTGGCGATGAAGGTGAAGGGCCTGCTGTGAAAATTCGGAATGGGGTTAAAGTGAAAAATGTTGACTGTGGGGCTGGGAGGATTGAAATTGAAAGTGGGAAGGTTCTTGAGAAAGATCTTATCGTCATCGCTGATGGAGTTCATGTAAGTCATCTTACTGTTACCATGTCTCTTATGTCTCGACTAACTGATTTAGACCCAACTCGTCCATGAAATCGCCCAAGATGCCGGACCTCTCGAAGACACCCTCTCCTCCTTCTACCGCTGTCTAATCCCCATGTCCTCCGTCACCCAGAACCCCACACTAGCCCCAATCTTCAAAGAAGAACCTGGCTTCTGGGTCCCGTTCGACCTCTCTTGTGGCACATTTGTAGTGACATACCCATGCCGAGATGGGACGATGCTCAACGTTGCACTTCGACATCCCACCAAACCAGAGAATGAGGATGCCGACGAGTGGAATAATGAAACAGATGTTGAGGACATTGCGGCGTTGGTTGAACGGTATAATCCCGCTCTGCCTGAGATGTTCAGGCTGGCGGAGAGTGTAAGCGTGCATAAGGTGTTCCGAAGGGATCCTTTGGAGACGTATACAAGGGGACGGGGAGCCATCATTGGTGATGCTGCGCATCCTATTCAACCTACACACGGTAAATCGTTTCCATCTTATCCAAGCTCTCTCTGCTAACACGCGACAGCACAAGGTGCAGTTCTAGCAATAGAAGAAGCAGCAGCCCTCGGAGCTCTCTTCACAAACATCACCAATCCCTCCGACGTCACCGACCGTTTGGAGCTGTACAACAAAATCCCCAAACGTCGTATCCACGCTACCCAACTCTTGTCCGATGCCCAACCTGGATTGGCGAGTATTTTGCGACAACGTGCCGAAGACATTTACGGCGATGGAATATTTCCGGCTTCAGCGATGAATTTTACCAAGCCGGTTAGAGATTTCTTTTATGGATGGGATGTGGTAAAGGAGACAGAGAAGGCTATTTCAAGTAGCTAGATTGCCATTATTATCATACGATTCATTCGGAATGCATCAGTGGAGTTTCTGAGGTTTTTGCGTATAAGCATAAACTAAATGAAACGCAAATCCGCTTCACTATGGAGATTAGGGTCTTCGGCGAGACAAATAAGGCATATCACAACCCTTGTAACTGCGGGAAACGCGGATCACTTTAGTAGTTGTTAATATCTCATTTGTCCGAACCAGTGGAGTTGTGGAGCCGGAATTGCCGCGGGTGGATTAGTACCGTTGCGGCTCCGGAAGGGATGTTATGCGTTCCGAGCGAATTCCGAGATCCACCGTACACGTTGTAACGTATATAAATCGTATGATTATTCTTCACTTTATTTCTCGGAATCTTTATACTACTGCTCTTCTTCCGAGTTTTCTTCAATATGTCTGACATTACTATCACTGGCGCGGGCGATCGCAAGATCCAAGGTATGTCCAGCACTATACTATACACCAGAATATACTGACCATATAGTCCCGACTGGCCTCTTCATCAACAACCAATTCGTCCCCGCCGCATCTTCCGAGACCCTCACAACTCTCAATCCCACAACCAATAACCCGCTAGGCGAAGTCTCAGCCGCTCAACCAGCCGACGTCGACGCCGCTGTCTCAGCAGCACAGGAAGCTCTTAAGACATGGAAGACCAGTCATGCAGAGCGACGAAAGTTACTCAATAAGCTCGCTGATCTTATTGAGCGTGATGCACAGGACTTCGCTTCTTTAGAGGCGGTTGATGGTGGAATGCTATACAACATGTCGCTGGGCTTTTGTGTCGTACAGGCCGTCGAGACTATTCGCTATTTCGCTGGTTGGGCGGATAAGATTGATGGGCAGGCAATGGACATTGACCAGGGCCTAGCTTATACTAAACGTGAACCAATCGGTGTTTGTGCCGCTGTTGTTCCGTGGAACACTCCTCTGTATGTCGCCCATCTCGCAACCTCAACTCTACTAATATGTAACAGCATGATCACAGCATGGAAGCTAGCCCCCGCCCTTGCAGTCGGAAACACTCTTATCCTCAAAACACCCGAACTGACCCCGCTCTACGGTCAAAAGCTTGCCCAACTCATCCGCGAAGCCGGTTTCCCTGCTGGCGTCGTCTCCGTTCTTCCCGGTTTGGGTCATGTCGCAGGACAAGCCCTCGCCGACCACCCCAAAGTCCGCAAACTCTCCTTCACAGGCAGTCTTGCCGTTGGTCGTCAAATTCTCATCAGTGCAGCGAAGTCCAACCTCAAGCGCGTAACTCTTGAACTTGGTGGTAAGGGACCTAGTATCGTGTTCAATGATTGCAACTTTGAGAATGCGCTCGCGTTTGCGACGGCGGGAATTACACTCCATAACGGCCAGATCTGTGCTGCTGGAAGTAGAATCTATGTCCAAGAAGATATTTACGATAAGTTTATTTCCGAGTTTACGGCGAAGACAAAGGATGCTGTTGCTGGTGATCCCCTTTTGCCTGAGACTGCCAAAGGCCCTATTATCAGCTCTACCCAAAAGGAAAGAATCATGGAGTATATCACAAAGGCCAAAAACGAAGGAACAGAACTTCTCCACGGCGCATCCGAAGAACAAGGCAACTTTGTTCCCAATACAGCATTCATCAACGTCTCACCCAACGACACGATCATGCGCGAAGAAGTATTCGGTCCCGTTGCCAGCATCGCCAAGTTCAAGACCGAAGAAGAAGTTATCGCGTTGGCCAACGATAACGAGTATGGACTGGCGGCGGCTTTGTTTACGAACGATATCAGTCGTGCTGTTAGGGTGTCGGATCAGATTGAGGCGGGTATGGTGACTGTTAATACTTGGGGAAGTATTAGTGCGAATGCGCCTTTTGGAGGGATTAAGCAGAGTGGATTTGGGAGGGAGAATGGTGTTGATGCTTTGGGTGATTGGACGCAGGTTAAGAGTGTCAAGATCAATGTTTTAAAGCTGTAAGGTATCCCATTGTATAGACAGGATAGAAGTCTAACGTCATGATACTCTGATAAACCTTGATACATGTGTAGAGTAAATTTTCACTTCGCAGGTGCTCCCTGCTATGCTATCGATCTCCCCAAATCTCCCTCTCCTGTCGTTTAATCTTCCTAATGATAAAACGGGCTAGGCCATCTAAGCATCTATCACCTGCATAGTCAATAACATCACCACCCTCCAACGTTTTAAGATGTATACTTGCTCCATTCTCTAGTAGTAGATTCATAATCTCGTACTCATCGCCATCGACAGCAAACATCAAAGCAGTCTGTCCCTTACCGTCTTGCATGTTAAGTTTCGCACCCTGGTTGATGAGTAACTCAACGAGTACGTAATTCCCCAATTCAACCGCATCAAATAAAACCGTCTCATCGATGAGGTTCTTCGCATTGACATCAATCTGTTCGTGCGCCAGAAGAATCCGGACATTTTCGTCGTTGCCCATTCGTACAGCTTCCATCATCGGGGTGAACCCCAACCTGCCAGACATAGAATTTATATCCAAATGGCTACTAGAGACATGTAATAGTAGCTCCTCTAGAACCCATGACTCTGGGAGGCCAGCCGCAACATGAAGCACGCCGAATATCCTGTTGTAGACCGTAGCATGTTGAGACTTTAGTCGTGAACAGAACTCGCGTATCTCAGATTTCGCCGTCAACAATCCACCATTGTCAGCTGTTCGCAAGGCGTGATGCATCCAGCACTCGCTAGCGTACATATATACCACGAAGGAAGGCTGACCGAAAAGAAATGGATATAACAAGCAACAGGCAAATACCTCATCCTCTATAACCCAGTTTTCCCGTTCGCGAGACACTATGCCTTCCAGAAAATGATAATCACAGGTCTCTAATTCCTCTGACATGCCCCTTCGTATAGCTTCTCTTGATGATGAGCTCATCCCATCCACTGAATCGCGTACATCTTGGGTCGGGTTGAATTCAATCGAATACGGCGGCTTATTGCTTTCCCGATATTGCTCCGCGCGCATCGCAATCGCTATTATAGCTGGGTCGAACGTTTCGATCCAATACTGGACGATTTCGGACAGGTCAGGTTCTGAAAGCCAGCGTAAACATGAACTGAGCAGTACACCGTGACCACTTGCTATCACTTTTTGATGGCCAGTCTGTTCTGGATCTAAAATTCTGAATCCGTCCTTCATCAAAAAGTCCTTAACTGATTGGTGGATTAGAACCGCCTCTCCGTGCGTATTGACCTCAGCAAGCCCTCCTGATAGTGTGCGGAGGAGCCTTTCCAGCTTTGGCTCGCCATCGTCCGGCGGCATATCCACAAGCTCCGAGAAGGACGAGAACTTTGTTTCTTGAACATGGATGCCTGATGCAAAGCAGAACTGTTGTAAAGAGAGAATCTCTTCCAGGAAGCAGAGCCATTGTAATACCTTGAGAGACATCTCGGATGTTTCTCTTGATAGGCGCCTAAGGACTACTTCATAGATTGTCGACACTTCTCTGGGTGTATTGAGAATTCTTTCTTCGACCGGTAAGCCCTTTCTGTGAAGTCTGATAGCCTCCGCTGTCACCAAACTCGCCCACAAGAAATTTCCATTTGCAGAATCAACTATTTCAATCTGAAGACTACTTCTCAACTCGTCATCTCCGGTTATCCGCAGTAATTCATGCTGGACAAATTTCTCGATAGCTTGGCCGTTCTCCCATTCAGTTTTGATATGAGCATCTCTATCAAGGAGAGCCAGTTGTGGATAGTGTCGACAAGCGAAGCATATGCTGAGTCTGTGTGATTTCGCACGCAATCCTTGCTCGACCTCTCGAAACCTTTGCACTAGATCTTCTATATCCTGGGTGTCATCCTCCTCCTCTCCAACACGGCATTCATCAAGCGCATCGATGAAAATCCGAATGTTGACATGATCGAGGACTGCTGCAAGTGCTTCTTCGAACAGTTTCACTAGGTGTGGAGCAGCCCATCTTGAATCGTGTAAACCTTTAGGTGCATTTGTATCGAGTCTGTTGCAGAAGGAGTGCATTTGACCTGGGACCTTTTCAAGGAGCTGTCTTAGAAGGCCTCGGAGAAGGCCTTCGACTGTGTGCTGAAGACGCTTTCCCTGGTTGTGGAAAAAGAACGACAGGATCGTAGTTGAGCTGTCGTCATGTATTTCACGGTCTTTCGTAATGGCATGTTTAATTAGGGTGCTTTTTCCACTCCCTGGACTTCCCAAAATCCAGAAAACACCATGCCCTTGTCGATGCCAATTCGAATAGCTGGGATGTTCAATCATCCACTGACATGTTGCTTCGCTTGGTTCACGGATCTGACCCGGCTCATAATTCATGCCACTGAAATACAAAGCCTGGAGACATTTATCGTGTAGTTTGGCTCGGGTTCTCGATTTGAGCTCTGAATTTCTCAAGAACCCTCTAAGCTTCGAGGTCAGATTCTTGAATCCTTCGTTTTGTGGAGAGTTAAATTTGTGCAGCATATTGTGCCTCACATCAAGAGCAACTCTATCGACGCCTTGAAGGCAGGCAGAGGTTTGGTCGACAACCTTCATTCACTTTTGCTTAGTAAGAAAGAATGACGATTGCAGGGTTTAACCTACAATTCCATGACCATCTTTGTCGAGTTCATTAGCGTGAGGTGGTGGTAGCCTGCCTCTGTACGGCGCGAAGCTTGTGTCCCGTGTTTCATAAAAGCAGACAATGCCAAAGTTGAAATCCTCATGGCGAATCATGTCAGTAAACCTTTGAACGAGGTCCTGAAGGGGGCTCGGGGCCTCTCTAGTTCCTGGTCTAAGATACTCGATGAGATCTCGATTATATTCGCTGTCAACATCCATCGCGACCTCCATGCGAAGATTGGCGACAAGATTTCCCGTTTTCCAACTTCCCCCGAAAGGGGTTCCTAGAAACGCTACACCTGCGACAGAATTGAGAACTTCGCGGTTGTCACTGTAACTTGGAAGGAACATTTCGGTCGCCCGGACAAGTGCCTGCAATTATTAGTTGTTTGGCCAAAGTGATCCTAACCGTGACATAAGCTTTACCTGGGCTAATAAAAGGCCACTGAAGCAAGAAGCAACAAACAGGAGAGGAATTTGTTCTCGGTTCTACCAATGTCAGTATAATTCCGCACATACGATATGGAGCCTTACATATTCCTTACGATTCAGGGCTATCCGCCTGAGGAGAGTGTCTGCATGGCCAAGAAGTCTTTCACGAGAGGCCGTCCTGTCATAGTGGGCATTCCAGTCATATGTCAAAATTCGAGCATCTGGCATAACAGCCGGCAGCATATTGTCATCACTGAGCCAGTTGACGTCCCCGGAGTTGGGATCATCTTCCCGAACCCAAGCGACCCAGGTCTTTGGTGACTGTGCATCAAGACCATGCATACAAATAATACTGAAGATGTAAGACGACTGATGATACCCATCTTGCATGGGACAACTTACTCTACTGTCTTCTTTGCTGTTCCTTCATGATCGGTAGGCTCCGGGTGAACCTGGAATAATCCAAATCTCCGAGTTTCATCCATAATTACAAACAATCGTCGCCTGTCAACGTTGGGCTCAATGTCATTGTGAGTTGGGGAAGCGAAGGTGGATCAAGAGGTGGGTTGTCAGAACCCAAGCCCGCAAAACGAAAACAAGGCTCTGCGGCTGAAAAAAGTTGGGCTTGTTTTCCCAGCGGCTCAAGTGCCTTGGACCATGCGCTGACCTGCCTGTTGCTCCTCGCAGTCCTCAGTCGTGTGTCAGCCTGCATGGTCTGATGGAGGGCATACGTGGCGCTGCTGATTCTACTGCCCACTCATGGCTACCCGCTAAGCACTCAGCAGAACAAATCGAGTCTTTGTTGTCCCGAACGCTTGAGGTCCCGTAATACTGTATCACAGAATACAACCCAATGAAGGCCGGTACAACCTCTACTGGCCAAATGCGTGCATAAGCTGAGCAGCCCAAATTTGCAATCGATGCACAACTCTTAATGTGTTACACCTGTCATGGAAAGGATGTCTAAAGAAGTGTTGATCTTCTACGACGTGTGTTTGTGGCGGTGGCTGCTAGTCAGCTTTCCAACCGAAGGCAACAAGGCAGACTCCCCTGTCTGCTTCTGAAATGACGTTTTGTGGTTTGAAAGTACAAGCAATCTCTAAATCACACTTATGACTTCGTTTCCCCAACAACACTTAGCATTCCCCCAAAGAGCTCACATAACATCAAGAAATGACGACTCAAATGTCCAAAATTAGCGGACGCTATGCCTCCTTGTCCGCCACCGAGATCCGACTCATTCGGCTGAGCACAGACCTCAATGACCCTGTATCTGGCCAACTTGAAGTTGCAACATTGAAGAATCCACCCCCCTACTATGCAATTAGTCACGCTTGGATCCCTGGCGGGTCTCCGGCAGTAATACAGGGTGGCGACGAACTGAGACTAAGTGAAAATCTATCTTCTTGTATCAAACGACTCAAGCAAATCGGTGGCCAAGACCCGCCAAGTCCTCCACTGAGGCACATATGGATTGATAATATCTGTATCAATCAGCGAGATACGCCCGAGAAGTCATGCCAAGTAGCTCTCATGAAGAAGATCTACAGCCAAGCGGTCAGAACGATGATCTGGCTTGGTGAGCCGGAGTCTGCGTCAATTACCTTCGCATGGCAACTCGTCTCGAAAATCCACGACATCTTCAAAAAAGAAAATTCACAAGCAAAGCTCATATCAGACGTACCTCTTCGGACGTATGACGAGGGACGTCACCTTGCGCTAGGTTTGCAACCGTTGGATGACCCCTGTTGGGGATATCTTAGGCGTCTAATGAGTGAAAGATGGTTTTCTAGGATTTGGGTTATCCAAGAGGTGGTCTTGTCTGAAAAAGACCCTATCGTCCTACATGGCAATCAGGTCCATGCTTGGGAGCCACTGGGCTGGGCAGCTGCTTGGTTGCGCAGATCTGGCTATATGCGTCTACCTCAGATACCGCAAGGGCTACGTTATGTGGACACCATTTCCAACCTTCGAAGAGAAGCTAGAGCGTGGCCGCTCGCTGCCTTGATATCTATTACACAGGTCAAATTCCAAGCAACCGACCAGAGAGATAAAGTGTATGGGCTTCTGGGACTAGCCGATGAGTGCCAGTGCCCCTTGGGGCTCCCGGAAGCATTACGGCCTGATTATAGCTTGAGTGTCACCGACCTGTATCAGTGGGTGGCACGGTTCTTGATCGGACAGGAACAGTCGCTTGCGATGTTGACTCGCGCCAAAGGCCTTCCTGGGACAGAAACCAGACACAACCGTCAACATGATTTGACTTTGCCTTCCTGGTGTCCAGACTGGAGCGATTTCAAGAACCAGAATCTGGGAATCTCAACGAGTCTGTCTTGGATTCATTACCCAAAAGGCTCCTCGCCTGCAACTCTCGGTTTCCCAGAACAATACAGAGCCTCAGGCGGCTTGAGGATGAATCCGATAAGCGCAGACGACTCTCCGATACTGGAGCTTCATGGATCTAAAGTTGATCGAATACATGATGTTCATCGCCTTGATATTGATCGTCCCAAGGATGGCGAGGGAACAGATGATATCGGAACGAAAATTACTCCGGCATTAGAGCTCGCCATGTCACTTGCCACACCTCATGGTGCTCTTCCATTACCGACAAGGTTCATTCAAAGTACTACGGCGAATCAACATCAACTGAATGGAAAGGATGCTAGTCAAGGTTTTGCTGACGGCGCAGCCTGGCTATACGAGTTCTTCCAAAGACCAGAGAATGTTCCCCCAGCCCTCAGTATGCTCAAGGATATGATGACCGAACTTGAGAAGGATGCTATCAATGGTACACCAGAGCGTTACGAGGCCCTTGTTAGGAACTTCTGTTTCGATCGCGCGTTTGTCACAACGTCGGAAGGGCGGATGGGAATAGCTCCTTCAAACACGCAAGTGGGCGATGTTATCCTGGTAGCACCTGGAGGAGGTGTTCCGTACATAGCGAGACCTTTTGGTCAGTATTGGTCGTTTGTTGGCGAATCGTATATCGACGGACTTATGGAAGGGCAGGCTCTCCAGATCTGCAATGTCCCTCCTCTGGAAAAACAGTTATTCAGTTTTATGTAACAATGACTTGGCTGTTTATACATTATTAATATGTGCACGGCAAATGGCAATGGCAGCGGTATTATACTTTCTGTTCGTAGTTTGCACAACTAATGAAAGTGGATATTTTCTATACCCTGTTCTTCTTTCGGGACCGACGGGTCATTCACTCAGGTCGCCACTATCGTGAGGCTCGTATAGCCAGAGCCTAGGGCTACTAAGAGAGATAAAATGATATATCAGCCGGAATCCATATCCGATGACAACGCAACGTTCTTAGTCTAGTGTTTTCATTGGCCAGATAGGTTCTCGGAAAATACCAAGGGCTGATCTAGATCTTTTGTACGGAGATTTTTCTTTTAAGAGTAAGTGTATGTGGAGGTGGAACTGGGGTTCGGATGGATATTTTCCGAAGGATTCCTTGGCTTAGATCATTAAGGCAGTTACGATGGTTGGAGGATTCTGGGCTAATAAGTATAGGGCAGGTTCGGAATTCTTGTGCGGCGAGGTAGACTCGCTTAGTTTCCAATGGGTATTTAGGACAAGTAATTATGGGTAAAATCCACAACTTCGTCGGTGGAGTCACGGATGCGGCCGGTCTAGGTTAATGTAAGTGGGGGACAGCAGTTTAGTATACGGTGATCTTTATGAAAAGTCGACAGTTGAACATAGTTGGACGTCATAAAGGTGTTCCTAAAGCTATAAATTGGGGGCCATTTCCGAGTAGAAAAATCTTTTCAGCATCCAGACATCAGTTCACTATCTATCATACTCTCTTCCAAACATTCAAAATGCATTTCACCTCAATCACCGCCGTTGTCCTGGCCTCTCTGGCCACTGGCACTCAGGCTTGGCAAAGTATGTCTCATGTTCAGAAGATTTGTCACATGTAATGAACTGACACACCGGACACAGTTACCGCCTACAATAACGTGGCCAACTGCAAAGCCAACAAGGGCAGCACTTACCGTGTTATCTCTGGTGCTGGCAACAACGAAGCCTGCATGACGTTTGGCCAAAACATGCCCAACACCGCATGCACCGAGTACCGAAACGGTGGCTCCAGCAATGGCGGCTGCAGCGGTGGATTCGACGCTCGTTCCATTATCCAGGAAGCTGCAAACTGCATTGTTTGGGATTCACCCAACTGCGGCGGTAGATACCAGGACAGCAATGGTCCTACCAACAGGGGATGCGCCTCTCTTGAGAAGTACAATTGGGGTAGCATCAAGTCCTTCAAGTGCAGGGGTTGTAAGTACATCTTGCCATGTTATGCTTTGAGATCTATGCTGAAAAACCTAACCAGAAACATGACGCCACATTTTCGTATCCCTTCCCAACACGATTGGAGAGGAGTGTAGGGGTCAGGCTAGAATATCGTCAAGAAATTTGGACCATATACTATAAGCTAGGTTGCTTCAATGTATATAGTTGAAGACATACAAAGTCATGCTATCAAAAGCATCTGTGTCCTCCTTGTTCTTTATATCCGTTTCTTGCCCGTGACTGTCGTCGTCTACTTCTACGCTTCCGATGTCTTGGCGTCTGCATCCTCCCATTTCTTTCGTTAACGAGAGACACATAGAACAGCTTCTTCCTAGTGGCCATAAAAGACTGTTTGAAAATAGCAAAAGTGTGTTCCAGAGTTTCAGAAGTTTATTCAAAGTCCCTGGTCTGGTGAAGAAGCACGCCAGTCTTATGTAGTGATATAGCGGTGACAGACTGCTCACCACAAACCTGCTGTCTTATATCCCTTATGAGCAAAGTCATTTCATATTTCAGATAGGGAGAATAGTTGCCTAAAATAACGACATGCATTATCATCCTGGCCAATTTCCATTCAAGTATTGGATCAACTAGCATAAAGGCTAAATCCAGTCAGCGCCAAGCGCTTACTCTAGGACGGGTATAAAGCGGGCATTCTTTCATTGTCAACTTTAAATCCATACTGCTCCCCAGGGTAACACTGTTCTAACGACGTCCTCCGGTCACAAATTCCCCTTGATAATAACCATGTCCAAGTCCTCACTAGAGAGATTACCCCGAGAGGTGCTCTTGAGCATTTCGAATCATCTTGACCCAGATGATCGAAAAGCCCTGAGCTTAGTAAACTCTGGTCTCTGGTAGGCAATGGTGCCATGTCTCTTCAAAGTCCTTCGAGTCAATTGTCCACTGGTGGAAGATCACATTGTCCCAACAATTGTCACCAAATTTGAAGCTCATTTTCTAGAATTGTGTTTAGATGCGAGTTTTAATTCGAAAGAGTTGGAAGGATACTCACCATCTGAAGACGAAGAGAATGAAGAAGAAAGCGACCCCAAGTGGTACTGGACAAACCCTCCCGCATCAGTCTGGGCACGCCAAGAGATCGACGTATCCATCATCCACAATCTCATCAAGTTCAAAAACCTACCGCGCTGCAGAACCCTCACCCTTTACATGGTGGAAATAATGAGGGTGGCTGGCAGGCTAACACGTTGTCTAGCTTTCATGCCTTCTTCCACGATTTGCCAGATACCGTGTTCTCGCATGCAAAGAATGTGGAGTACTTGGAAATCAAAGCTGACGACGAAGGCCTTGTTGGATGGCTCGTTATATCCGGCTCCAGGCTCCTTGCCAGCACTTCGTGTTTTGCATGTGCATGGTATAGCGGTGACTTCAGCTTTGACCAGTTTTCTGCAGGATTTAAATGGCAAATTGTCAGAGATCCGCATCACAGAGTGTGTGTCCCTGGTCCTGGATATCCAGTATAACAAGGTACCATCTGGGCAAGATTTATGGAAAGCTGCGCGTCAAGCTATCAAGGCGCCCGCGGAAGTTGTATTCCTGCCGACAAAGGAACGACCCACTACTCAAGAGGAAGCCAAATGCTACGGGGATACTCCTTACAAGCCGCCGTTTGATGAAGAGGCTAAGATCAAGAGTTTTCGGCAGAATGCCAAAGAGGAAGATGGGTTTTGTACCTGGCCGTATGCGCGGGTTGATACGAAGTATGGATTTCTGTTTCCTGAATGTGAAATAAATCTGGCTCGCTTGGAAAGTGGGGAGGATAGTCCGGAGTTCAAACTGTTGATGGAGGAGGTACAGAGGGGCGGTGTCAGGTGCATAGCTTGGAACATGGAGTTGTACAACTGGACTTGAGATAGGTCATTAACATCACTCACACCGAAGGTATTCTGCGTGTGTCAAGATGAATGTGTTAAAATGATGGGTTGTTTTAGGGTAGACTAGGTCTTGGGATAAAAGAAGAAACGGGATTGATGCTACCTAAATTATGAAGACTGTCTGCCGTGCTCACCTCTCCACCGACTCCCCTCGTCCTGCTAAACAAGAACTTCTCCAAGTCTGCAATCATGCCTTTAAAACTTCAAAACCCTCATCCGCCGTAACCGTTTGTGAAGCCCTGTAGCTTATCTTAACACCAGAACCAGCAAAGGCCTCTATGACCTTCCTTTTCTGTTTCTCTTCTCCTCTGACGGCTCCTCTCAGGCTTCTGTTGTATATCTTCGTTTTCATTGCAGCACGGTGCCTCGTCCAACGCATCTCCCTTTGCTCCCCGCAAAACTCATCTTTCGACCTATGTTGGAAAAATTGAGCATCGATTTGCACATACTCGAGCGCAAGGTAATCGCCAGCCACCACACGGCGGGCAAAGTACAAGATGCAGTCCATTCACTGATACCCTCCGTCATACCTCAGAAGATAGATAGTCAGTTTGCGGATAGTAAGGGGAAGTAGATCCGCTAGGTATGTGGCTCTCTTGTCCCTGCGGTTAAGTTGGTGACGGCAATAGTTGCATTGATCGATTTCAAGAGTCTCGAGACTTGTAAACAGCTTTAGCTGATTGGGGTTGATGGGGATATCCCCTATCTGCAGCAGGCCCCGGGCGTCTGGCCCAAGTTCGCGTTGTCCATAATCGATTGTCAGATGTTCAAGGGTTGACTGTACTGGCAGCAACATGTTGACGACTCTCTGTGGAGGTAGCTCCCGTCCCCAGTCGTAAGCTCCCTCAGAAACATATATGAACGTCTTGAGCCTCGTAGTCGCGGTAAACATCCCCTCGAGAACGTGGATATCGACATCACTATTAGTCAACGGCCATTCTAACAAGTGGACTTCCCTAAGGCTGTCAAGAGCGGGACGGCATTCATCTCCATCGAGTGTATCTCCCAGATGCCGAGCCTTGCCGTACGTACCTCTCAAGACTAGGACCTCGAGCCTTGGAGACACTTGGAGAAGCCACGGAATTCCGCACATGAAATAAATCCACTCCTTTTCGCGTCCATAAAACTCAAGGTATTTCAATTCTTTAAGGCAGGGGACTGTTTCCACTTCATGTCGAATATTCCTGAAGAGATTGACCGTCGACTGGAAGCATATATTCTGAGGAGGACTTTCGAAATCAGGAAGACTTATCTGTAGCCTCTCGACGCTGGAACAGAGCCCCAGCGCAAGACTTGATTCGGCGGTTTCGGGATATCCTTCTTGTACGGTACGGCTCACTAGACCACTAACACCAAGTGTTGGTGCCGTGTCTTGCACATGAGAATAGTCAGAGCTGCTATGCCGGGCAAAAGGCATGGATAGGGCCTTGACAGATTGTGCTAAGCCCTTGTGAGAGTTGAACATGTTGAGAATGTATTTTCCAGTGTGGCAGTGGTCGATAGAGCGGAAAAGGATCGGCAGCGCGAGGGAGCGACATAGCCTGCTGGTTTTGGTTAAGTTAAGAAGGGCTTCTGTGTCAGCCTTATCTTCTTTCCTGTAGTGGGATATATAGTGGGGAGGGGTGAGGACTAGGTAGGAGAGGATCTTGTCGATGATTTCGATGGGAAGCTTTTCCAGACACGTCATGGTGTTACGCTGAGAGAGGCTGTCTGTGCGTATGGCGTAGGTCGATGTTTGTGGTGGGTGTGTGATGTTGGCGGAGGGAAATGGAAATGGCTGGAGGAGAGCAAAAAAGGCGGCCAGCTTTTATGCCAGGCGGCTATAGTGGTTGTTTGATGTGGTTGATGTTGGTGGAAGGAAAAAGAGAAAAGATGCCAGAAGGAAGATGCATTTTATGCTCAGCCAAAACCTTATGTCGACGCAGAAAGGAAATGGTTCTGCTGAAAAGAGCTTGTTCTGATGCTTCGAAGGAACTGTAAATCCATGACGAAAACCTTGTTCGATGGGGTGGCTCACTCAGCCTTACTGGGATATGACTCAGACGGCAATCACTAGAGATAGTAAACCACATAAGCCATCATACGGTCAAGACTTAGTTACCTAGCCCCTCTTTCAGCTTTGTTTCAAACGTATTCTTGTTTCTGTATACCGGTACTCTCTCACCTTTTCACTTTTTCCTTGACCCAAAACCTGTGCTTTACTTTAACACCTGAGCCCATAAACGCCTCTTTGATCCTGGATCTGTTAGCCTTTAATTCTCGTTCAGGATTATCCACAAGCGTCATCGTGTTAACAACGTGTTTCCGATTTTATATCGGTGTAGCAGCACGGCCGTTGATTTCAACGTGTTCAAGCAAAGGAAAGTCCCCAACTACCACCCGATGGCCAAGATGTACGATACAATCTAGACATCGATATCCTCCCCTGTATTTTGGAAAAGATACAGTCAGCTTGCGGACAGTAACAGGAAGCATCTCTGCGAGGTATGGGCTTCTCTGTCCGTTTTTGCTGGGTCCGCCCAATTGGTGAGGACAGTAGCAGAATTGGTCGATCTCAAGAGTCTCAAGATGTGTAAATTGTTTCAGCTGACGACTGTCGATGATGATATCATGTATATTGGGAGAATTTGGGTCTTTAGTAAGTCCTCGCTCTCCAAAATCAAGTGTCAGATGTTGCAGACTTGACTTTACTCGCAGCAGCATGTTGAGAAGGTGCCGCGGAGGATACTCGCGGTGGAACAAACCGGACTCCCGGTCACTGGTAAGGGCAGGATTCTTGACACTAGAGACATACTTGAAAGTCCTGAGTTTCTTAGTCGCAGCGAGGAATTGCTTGAGGACATAACTGTCGGTGCTTCTTTTTGTCAAGTCCCACCCTATCATCTGTATCTCGGCAAGGCTTTCAAGCGCGGGTCGGACTATATCTGCAAAGAACGCATTTTCAAAGCACTCGGGCTTGGAGCCGTCTCTACCCCTCAAGATCAAGACCTCAAGCCGTGGAGAGAGTTCAAGAAGCATAGAGACACCGGAGGCGACTATACCATCTGTGGGTTCAAGGCCCGTCCCTACTTCAAGGTGTTCCAGGGATGGGAGGACAGCGGGGGTACGTCGCTCTCCTGAAATTCGCGTAAACAAATAGAACGTGTTGTTGAAGGAAGCCCTGCTCCTATCGAGAGTATCAAGACGAATGTGCAGTCGCTTCACTTTGGAGCAAAGTGTAAACGCCAGACTTGCCTCGGCGGCTGGGTGATCAGATATCACCGCATATTCGACAGCTCTTAGATGCCCAACCGAAAGCCTCTTGGCCGTACGTTCCAGCAGAGGATAGTTGGAAATACTGCCCTTGAAAGGTAGACACATGACTCTTGTAGATCGAGCGAATTTCTGGTGCCAGTTGATCATCTTGAATATGTATTTGGTTTCTTGGAAGTGGTAGAAGCAGTGGAACAAAAACGGCAGGGCGATAGAGCGACATCTTCTGCTGGTTTTGGCTAATTCGAAGAGGGCTTTGCTATCGTTTTCAACATCCCTCGTCGGGATTTCGGGGTATGTATTATTGCAGTGGTGGCATAGGTCCTCGAGGATCAGGGTGATGATTTCGTTGGGAAGTTTTTCGAGGCGCGACAGGCGGCGATTCGGGGTTTGCTTGTGACACATCTGGTGATAAAGAGGCCCGCAATGCGTACTTGGTGACTGATGAATAGAGGGCTTTGTGGATGTTGAACAAGGAAGATATGCCGACGTGGAAGAAGTAAGCAAGATAATTTATACCCATTATGATTTTTACTTCCAGGCAGAGAAGAAGGTTTCGTGGAAGTATCAGCCTCTTGATACTTCAAAAAGCGTATGATTGTCGACGAAGAACCTTGACTACTCAGCCTTCATGGTTTCCATTGAAACAATGGCCTACAGGCGAGTTTTGGAGATACTATTGGATAAAATCGTGAAGAACCTATGTTGAGACTCGACTTTGCTAATCACAGAGGCCTGAAACTGTGCAAGAGGGTACCATGAAAGCTAAAGACAGACGTAAACCAGCAAGACCCACATTCTCAATCTCAATGGACGAAATGAAGCTTTGGAACAGAAAGTCTAAGCAAGCTCGGGCGCATCGTCCGTAGGCGTCCAGCCAAAAAACTTCAGAACACCAACCCATCCACTTGCAACCAAAAGGACAATCTTCAGTCCAAGAATAATTGCCTTTCCAGTAAAGCTATCAAGATCAGGAAGCTGGAAATGTAAGCTTGGGCGCAAGTGTACCTAGACGAAAAACATACCTGCTGATTACTGCTTTTCTTAACCCACCCAAACGCTCTCGGCATCATAGCTTTCTCATAAACAGCCAGCTGTGTAGAGACAATGTCATCCGTTATAACTCCATCCATTCTTGCAAGTTCAAGCAATGGGCCAAGTGCATCGGCCGTATCGTGGATAGCGTTGTTGGCACCCATTCCCCGTGAGGGAATCATTGGATGGATTGAGTCTCCCATGAGCCAGACTCTCGGGTGCGCGATTTCCACATCGGATTTCTTGGCCAAGAGCTTCTGTCTCCAGTTGATGGGCGTGTCGCTCTTCGCGTATCGCCATGGTGTAGTCATGAGGTCTTCATTGTCCACTGCGTCGACTAGTTTGTGGAAGTCAGGATGGAAGCCCGCTTCGGTGAGTTTTTCTTTCAT
Organism: Fusarium citri; assembly: GCA_004367485.1. NCBI lineage: Eukaryota > Fungi > Ascomycota > Sordariomycetes > Hypocreales > Nectriaceae > Fusarium > Fusarium citri. The sequence continues at coordinate 73,008 of QHHH01000007.1, read as the reverse complement.
GAGTGCTTTCTTGTCAATGTCTTCTGGTAGATCCTTTGATGAAGGTCCTGTAGTCCATGACATGCCAAGGAATAGCGAGGCTTGTTCCTCGTCGTAATTGATGGGTTTATCGGATGATTCCTTGGACAGACTCTCGGGGAGATATGCCGCTGCGAAAACCAAGGCTTTGGCGTTACCAGTGTAAATCGTACCCTTCTTCAAAAGCTGTTTCGGTAAAGTTTGTAGAACAGACCATGGCAGATGACACTTCCCCAAAAGGCCTCCATGTCCTGGCTTAACTTCTGTAATAATGTTATCCAAACCGATCTGTTTATTAGTCCGGCTTCCACTCCCTTCGGCAGAGACAAGAACATCGCAGTCCTTCCAAGTACCATCATCAAAATGCACCCTCACACTACTCTGTCCCATCTTTCCCTCCAAAATCTCATATCTCACATACTTCTTCCCATATACGATGACACTCTTCTCCTGTAGTGGCTTCTGCAAAAAGTCCCTTAACCTAGTCCGTGCAATAGGAGCGCTCTTCTCGTAAAGAGGAGCTTTACTCAAATCGATCAAAACTTTCAAGTCAGAAGGACTGAAGATGCATGGTGCGGAAGAGACGACACCTCCTGATTTGCCGAAAAGTGGGAGTAGTTCCGCGTATTGTTCTTTTGTGAGACAGGCTTTGAAGCCGGTAAGGGCGTGGGCTCCAAGACGGATTTGGTAGCCACCTCTGGAAGAGCCTTGAGGATCGCGTTCGTAGACTGTTACTGAAATTGAGTCGGAGTGATTCAGGAGACCGTTTGCTAGACAAGCGCCTGCGAGACCACCGCCTATGATTATGACTTTGAGGGGAGCCATGATGGAAATGATGAGATGTGTCGGTGTTGAAGGTTGGAGTTGAGCCGCACGACTCTTTATCAAAGTACTATCGCAACCTATTATTAACAGCTCTACCCGGGCGTGGTGAACAATATGTCAAGGGAAATACTCTCGCTTACACATCCAGTGAGCAGTGAGTATATCCCGATCCGGTTTAGTACCCCGTCGGCACGGGTCCACCGGCCGGTCGGACGGGCCTTCACTCATCCCCCACAGGAACCGTCGACTCCTTCGTCGGCGTCTCCCCCCGTCTCAACTGCGCAAAACTTGCGGCAAAAGCTCTACAAAAGCCCCTCCAAGCTATTTGTCCACACAAAGTCATCTCCAAGTCCCGCAGCAATCTCACACGAGAGTCCGAGTCCAAAAGCCCCACCCCGGTTAAATGCACCATCTTGTCCTCGCCATTCTCAATCCAATCTGCGGGGTCTTGAAGCTGATCTAGTCGCACAATGGCCGGACGGGTTGTTGATGGAGGTCTGGGTGGGGAGAGTTCGAGATAGCAGTATATATATCCCATTGCGACTGTCAGACTTAGAGCGTTGTAACATGCTAAGCGACGGGAGGAACGTGTTGTTTTGAAGATTGATGCTGCATGCCATAGACACTTTCTCGCCTTGGGATCGTCTTTCAAGAAAGTCTTCAATTTTTGCTTTGCCTCCAACATTTGTTGTTTATTCGCTTGCCATCCTGTAGCAGAGTGCAGTATTTCCAGCGGAAGACATTTTAGTATCGCCAACACATGGAACAGTGTTTCTGATCCTCCGAACGCCGCCTTGTCAATCAGTGGTTCTAGTTCTGGGTTATTGTAGTCTGGGATCTGGATGCTATGGTTGTTGTTGAAGGTGGATCTCAGAAGTTGTGAGGACCGGAGTTGGCGGGCTATGTTCTTCTCATCAATGAAAAGCTCTAGAAGAGTCATCTTGGAGACAAAGGTGGATTTCGTATCTGTATCTGCCACTGGCAGTTCATGACCTTTTCTCCATTCTTGTGCACTTCGGGCCTGCCAGATAACATCAGAGCAGGGTAGTTGACGTGTTATATCTCTGAAGTTGAAGATAAGGGGTGTACCAAGAAAGAGATGTCCTAGGCATTCCAATCCTGTAAAATCATCAGTCACTCTGTTTATCAATCAGCTGACTGCCAGTATCGTACCTCGAATACAAGTAGCGACACGGAGTAAACTCTCCGAATCCAGCCAGTCTTGCCATTCTTGCTCAGAATCAAGTTGCTGCCTCTTGTTGCTTCGCGTGTCTGAACTGAGCAAATCCCAGCACATAGTCGCAAGACCATTTCTCTTATGCTGCAGCACAACTTTATCTCTATGCGAGCCAGAGAACATCCATAGAACATGGAGCAGAAAGACACTTTGCACAGTAGCTAAGTCGGGCTTCATCAACTTCTCCTCTACCTATCATCACTTTCGTCAGTGCAAGTCTGATAGGATACCTCCGTTGACTTACTGTAGCCTCCACAGCTCGAGCAAGTAAGTCGCATAGCACAACGTTATACTGATCCGCCTCTTTAATCTCTGAGTAGTGACTTCCAACTGCCGCAGTAGCTACAAGTAAGATCCAAGGGAGCTCCGGGTCTTCTAGAGAAGACGAGTGTAAGAATGGGAACTGGGGGTCGAAGTACTCGAAGTAAAGCTCTACAAAAGCATGTAGGATAGGCGGCGGTATGAAAGGCGGATGGCCATGACACTGACTCCTGTATAAGGCTTCTAAACCTTCAGATGCCTGCTGTGGAATAGCCTGGATATGACCATATATCTCAGCCCCGGCCATCTGGACACTAGACTGTTGAGGTTCTGGGAAGGATTTGCAGGTTTTTGTATATGGCGAGCATATGGTTATCGGTCTGAGATAACTTTGACAAGAGTTGTCAGGACCTGGCTGAGCCTGCATAGTACTCGGAACAGAAACTGAAGGGGTTAAGGAAGGTAGTGTGTCATGCTGAAAGTCAGGTACATCAAAGGTTATGTCCAAACCGTCCATGAACCATGGAAAAGCGAAGTTAGATATAAGAGTGTTCCAAGATGTCCCGAAATTTTCCATCCCATTACCCGTATCGTTGAACGAGATATCCATAGAGTTTTGATGCCAAGCTTGACCGTCCAGCTGGGTTCCGAAAGTTGTGTCCGCCGGTATGGTCGATATGCTGCTTGTGTGTGATGAAGCGGAGGAATGATGGCCCCATCCTTCTAAAGATATCTCACCAAAACCGGTGGTATCATCTGTATGTACAGCTATACACTCTGAAGTCGCTGAACCCACTGGACTCTGAATATCCACTGCATTACGACTACCAGACGGCGTGGTAGGATCAGACTCACCGCGAGGATACCTACACTCAAGTCCTTTGACCTTACATCTCTTACAGGGCAACCCCCTCTCACACCTTAGCTTAGACTTGGAACATGGTAAACAGGCTTGGCCAGGCTGACGAGCAGGACGTTCATTATGCTGAGGACCATGCAAGGAGCGATGACGAACAAGGGTGTCACTACACCAATCATGTCAGCTCCAGGGTCCTCTGAGTTCCTCTTTTCAATAAATCGTGGCCCATACTTCCTTGAGAACGATTTTTGACACACTTGACAGACAAACGGCTTCAGGCCCGTATGTCGTCGAAGGTGACGATCGCGATGTTCCCGCCGCTGGAACGTTTCGCCGCAATATTCGCAGAATAGTGGATTAAGACTTGTATCGGGCTCCATTTCAATTACCCCGTCGCTTCGGAGTTGCGGACTTGAGTTGTATACGGTCGATGCTTGAGGGAGATGAAAGTTGATGAGACTCCGGCGGTTGTTGATAGCGCTGGCCGAGGTCGGTTTACCCCGTCGGCCCCACATCGCTGCGGATCCCAAATCAGACTAGCGGTAAATACCCATGGTAGATCTAAGAATAGGGTAACGAAACGGCATATTCTAGTGATAGAACCCAACACACGATAAAGTACTGAGGTTTTGAACAACGTTCTAATTGATCAGACATTCAGTCATGGAGAGAACAGCTCTCGAATGGTTCGGTGCAACAACGTTCCGCCTTCGCACCAGAGGCGTGACCATCTTCCTCGACACATGGCTTGACAAACCCAGGATACTACCATCATATTTACCAGTTGATGAAGTAACAGAAGCTGATTACATTTTCATCTCCCATGCCCACTTCGACCAGTAAGTCTTTTCCTCCATAAAAAAAGCACAACTAACAACTTAAGTCTCCCAGGAGCTGATCGCATCGCCATCAAAACAGGCGCCATAGTAATAGCGAACAACGAAGCCATAAACCTCCTTCGCCAAGCAGGTGTCCCAGAAGATCAACTCCTCCCTGTGCAAGGCGGCGAGCGCATCCCACTATTCACCCGCACAGTCAGAGATGATCCCTCGTTGCAATCACCTGCTCTTCCTGGTGCACCGAAACGTCCACTTCACACGCATGCAGCTCTGTCTGTAGACGTATGGCCTTCTCTGCATTGTTTCATGCCGGAGGATCACCCCGAAGTCATCGACACAGCGACTGTGTATACCGGCTCAGCAAGTCCGTTTAGCTGTACCCTTGATATAACTATGGGTATGAAGTACGGTCTATTAAAAATCGGTGATCTAATGCCGCCTGAGAAACTAACGCCTGGTCATCGCTCCTTCATTGAGTACGTTAATGATACTAAGAACGTCTTCTCACCTTGCGATGGCGGTCAATTAATGTTCAACTTCATCATTGGTAAAAAGGCGCTGCTATGGAGCGCGCATCTTGGTGGTTACGAGGGCATCCTTCGAGACCTGCAACCAAAGCCTGATATTGCGATCATGGCTGTTGCCGGGAGAGCGAATTTGAATGGCCGACCTTTTGATGGGAGTGCGGCGGAATTTGTGGCTATGAAAGTTGGGTGGTTGGGATATCCGGAGAGTGTTATTTGGTGTTTACATGATGAAGCGTAAGTTGGTATTACAGCGCAAGAATTTGAGGCTAACTGTGCTTCAGGTGTATTCCGCCCTGGAGGATTGATACGAGGGCTGCTACGGAGGCTGTTGAAAGCAATGGGAAGACGAAAGTGCTAGAGTTGGAACATGCCCGTGTTTGTGAGCTTGATATATAGAAGGTGTCAATTAACTATGGTAATCGACATCAACTTCCCGTCTTTTGAGGTCGGTCGGTCGCGGGTTGTCCCAGGTGTGGGGTGTTTCCTCCTACCCCCGACCCGCATGCTCTATCAAAAACCAGTAAGATGTCTTAACCAGGGTCTTTCTTTTCAGCCACCTCTTTGCATCTTTCTGATCTTTAGAAGATTTCGTCTGTTCAATAGGATGCTGAAGTTCTTGGAGAGATTGTGGTTGTTGGGTGGTTGTCGTCTGCAGTCGTAAAGAAGGCATGTTATTCGCGATATCCTTCCATCCAGTACCCTCAACAAGCTCCTCGAGTGGAGACACGACATGTTCGTAAAATACCTTCCTCCTCTTATGCAGACCCTTGGCTAGTTCGTCGGCGTTGACGCTCGGTGTGCAGGGAGCCTTCGCAAAGATATTCGGATCCAAACAGTTTTCCACTGCGGTCCTATACTTGGGGTAGTCGAAGTCGCGCCATGGGCCTTTCGAGTCGGACCACCCCTTTGCGTGTAGCCAGTCCTGGTTTGCTTTCGATATCACGTTATGCTCTGGAGCTGAGCCATCCAATAGGCATCCAAGTCCAATTTCGACAAGCATAATCCCAAGATCCCTCACCCGTGGGTATCGATGGATTTCCCCAGAATTAGTCGTCGCTTCATTCGCAGTCGCATCATCCTCTCCGAAATGGACCGAATAGTAAGGTTTTGAAGCAAAGATAGACGGCTCATCATTTCCAAGAGGAGAATTATAGTGCTTCATGAAGTGAATTGTTCGGCTCGTCCACGGTGTCTTAAGCCAATCAGAGTCATAGAACTGCCACACCGACCTGGCCAGTATATAACCCAGAATTGCTTTAACTTTAGGTGTCAAGTAATAGCTCTGAATAACATTGGCTAGTGATGTGCCCGGCGTGTGGTCGACGATATGCTGCAGTGGCTCCGAGTCTAGCAATCGGTGCAGTTTACCATCGTGCACTTTAAGGCATAGACGAGCGTGGTTGTCACCTTGCTGGATGAGCTTGCAGAACTTGCCGTCCTTGACTTCTTCAGTGCATCTTTCAGTGTACTCAATAATGTCGTCGAATCTGGCTCGCTTTTGCCGTGTCTTTTCGCCTTTGGACCTCTGCGAAACAGACAATTGAACATCTTGCCACCTGCCGCTCATCAACCTATCTCCAGAAGGGTCTGATGAGAAAAGCATATTGAACAAAGCGCTTCCTTGGTGCTCAGAGGGTAGAGACAGAAGGAGATTTGCCGAATGCTCTCTTTTATCAACTTAGTCACAATCGCAGGTACAACGGACGTGCTTTCGCAAGGTTTGATACACAAGCTCTTTAGCATCATCCAGATGGTCTACTGGCATTGACTTCGAAGTGGTGATTTCTTCCGTCTTCTGTTTCTTGATTCCGCCACGCTTCGTGAATCGTCGAATATGCAAGATGGCCTTTTCCGCCTCTTCGCCATTGCCAGCAGTTATTTTAGACAGACCCTTGATGATGCTCGCTTCAGCCTGTCTGTATGCATTGGTGCCGTATATGGAATTTGCAATGCCTCTAAGACATGGGCCATAGTCATCCTTCGGCTTTTCGGGCCACTGTTAAGTCTAAGCTCCTGTTCTAGTAACAGAATAATTATCCTCTAACACTTACACAACATATTCGTTCGATGTCCCGTAGCAGCTTTGGCACTTTCGACAGCTGGTGAACTTGGTCTGAGAGGCCCTGCAAATAGTCCGCGAGGATGAATAGCTCACCACCGAGCCGACCACAGACGATACGCTGCTTCTTTTGGCCCACGAAGATGGCGATTCGTGAGACCTTTTCGATGGCTTGCTGGACGAGTTCTAGAGCCTCCTGAGGGTCCATAATTAAGCGCCAGGGCTCGGAGGGGTAAGTGAGGCTGAGGGTCTTGTGCGCAATGTTCGTCCGGTAGCTGGGTTGGGTAGCAGCTGAGAGAAAAAAGATGAGTTACCCGGAATCCCAAAATTCACTAAACTCCCATTCAAAGTTGAAGAGAAGCAGGGTCCAGGGTATATTGAGAAAGGGAATTTGAGGGCGAGGTGGTAGTCGCTGGGTCCTTGCTGTAAAATTGGCTGACAAGGTGACAATATCCTCGCACGCCTAAGCTAACCCGACCAGGCTGTCGGATGTGTGTGAATTCTCTCGATACCCATGAACTGGCACCACCTTTCTAACTTATCAAAACCTATCCTCTTATCGATAACAAAATAGCGTCTTGGGCTGTTCTCCAAATGGCATGTGAATGTATGGCGCAAACTAGCGGAAGCTTCAAAAGCTTCGAAGAAAGGACGAAAGATACTTCGCACGCCAGATTTTACTATTAGTTACACAACAGTAGGTAATCAGTATATGGGTGAGCAGGATCAGGATACATCAAGAATAAATCAATGCTTTCGTTAAGGATGATGATAGCATTGACAATTTGTTTAATTGTTTCTTACCCTATGCTGATATCGATATCGATAAGATGAGATAAACCACAGTAGCTGATATTCCCGATCCCCACATAACCCCGCTGGCCCGTCCGCGAGTCGGCTCGGCCCGCCGCCAAACTCTGAGGTTAACCTACCTCGATTCGAACATGAAGAAACCCGAGGAGATCCTCCAAGGGGCAATATATAGCGCCACCCAGGCATGCCGCAACTCACTAGGCGACTGTATCCAATTTGAAGAACTCATGCAGAATGAGTGGGCTGAGAATCGCCTTGCTGACTTTAATCTTTGGGCCTCAGGTGTAGGTGCCTCAGTCCAAGGGAAAGCATCGTTGGATGCGAGGTTGGCTACGAGACCAGATGCCCGAGATGCTGTAGCCAACCTCTTGCACGTATTTAACAACGGCGCGATCGAGGAATGCAAGGACTTGGGTGAGTCAATAATAGCGCAAATCCTCACGAAGCAATTGTTGCTGATCGTTGATAAGTTGGAGGATCTGCTGAGGCCAGTTATACTGGTGGCGCTGACGGCAATTCCAGGTCAGATCACGAAGAAGATCCTCCACGGTCCTTTTCTCCCTGGTCAGATGACACCGAGTCAGATTCAGACTTGGAGGCCGTGTTGGAGGATTCCTCGTCGCCGCTAGGCAAAGCGAAGGAAGCCGTCAACTCAATACTAGACCTCTTCGTCCGCATCGCCATCACCATTCGCCGATCAGGGACACAATCTCGCCTACGGAAAGCAGATCGAAATTTCAAGATCGACGACCATGAAGACCTTCAACGACATCTTGTCGTGGTTGTGCTATCACAAGGACCTTTCTCTTCAGATTATACCTTCTCCCCCGAGCAGACCGACGCGTCCAAGTTAACACCAATCCAATGGCGCTTGATAAATTGTAACTTGAAACGTAGAAACCGTTTTCTGTATGCGCAGCGGTATTCTGAAGCACTTGATACACCGTTATCTGGCACAAACCTTTCCACTGAACCCCCCAAGCCCGAAGTGCAAGCCTTGCCAGCACGACCGATTGGCCCTACGCAGACGCAGAAGCCGTTGGCAAGATCTGTGGCTATGGCGACTAGTGCTTCTGGTATAACCGATTTACCGGCCGTCCTACCTTCCTTACCCAAAGGACCGGTCTCGTCACACGCTACAAGAACTCATCTATCTACTACGGTCATCAAGTTACCATATCCCCGTCCGCCAAAGGCACGTGACGATTCCATGTTCTTCAGTTGTCCTTGTTGCTGCCAGACGCTACCGGCTGGTATGTTGGAGACGTCCCGATGGAAGTAAGTTTCGTTATCCTTTCTCATCTATTTCTTTCTTTTTGCCTATCTCTTTTCCGAGCCCTATGCTTTCATCTCTCCCCATGATAGAATCCACCCTTCGCATGGCGGTTAATGATTCAACTCTTTTAGGAAACATCTCGCTGAGGATATCCGACCATACACCTGTGTATTACCAGGTTGCCCAAGCCCGGAAGTCCTTTATGTCGCCAAGAAAGAGTGGGACCTTCATCTGCGGGAGGATCATGGAAGCACTGATATGTGGACATGCTTCGCCTGTCTCGACAGCCTGAAGTTCGATACAGAAGGCGATTTTGTAGCACACACAGTACATGAACACGGCGAAACTATCTCGCAGGGGCAGATTCATACTCTTGCAGCTGCGTGTAAAACGTCTATTACGGCTGAGATCACCTCTTGTCCCCTATGCGCTTGGCCAGCATTAGAGGAGGGCGAGGTCAGTCAAATCGCAATTCTGGATCACATCGCAGAGCATGTACACGCATCCTCCCTGCGCGCCTTACCCTGGGCACCGGATACAGTTCATGAGACGGAGGCCGCTGTTAGAAAAGCTGTGACAAAGGTTGAGCCTTGGCTCACAAAGCACAACCTCGCTTCGCAGGCACTGACACTCGTTGAGTCCTTGGATCAAACACCAGTATCATCTTCGCCAGTCCCCGGTTATTTTGACACCCATGACTACTTTGCAGAGGACTCAGACAATAGTAGCTGTTCAACACTCTCAGATGGAACCATCGAACGAGAACTCCGGGAGGGGCAATCTCCCGTATACGGAGAGGTATATATAGAGACCGACTACGAATACGATGAGATTGAGTCGGACGGTGCACATGATGGATCCCAAAAAGAAGATGACGAGGACGACTTGGTGAAATCCTACAGAGAGAACCATGTTGAGATACTCGATGTCCCCCCTAAAGATCGTGTTTACTTTAAGGATATTAACGACGATAGTGAAGTTGAGACAAACGCTGGTGCCAAAGAAAGCGATGTCTCTCAGCCCATAGATGGCGGCGAATATGTATCGAGGTATCTCTTTCCCGTAGTTGTTTTTGAATGAAATTAGCTTTTCCTAACCTCTATGGCACCGTAGGCTATCCTCATGGTACACTAAGTAAGATACAAACTATGAAAAACGGTATTTACGCTCCATTAACTCCCTCATGGGCTTGCGAGGCAAGGTAGCACTAACATGTATCGTCTGGGTAGATCCGACTACGGGCTCGATCGTGCCATCGGCTATGGAAGGTGTTCAAGTGTTTACAATTCCCGGAGAAGGCTCCGCAAGTTTGCCATTAAAAAGATAACGAAGAATAAAGTCAAGCACAACGTGCAGGAGATACATCAGCAGATAGAATTGCTGCAGTATGTCAAGCACCCTAGTATTGTCAGATATGTTGACTGGTTCGAGTCAAAGGTAACAATTCATCCAGTAAAGAAGACTTCTTTGAGCTGACCAACGACGAGGATAATTATTATATCGTTACGGATTTATTTGAGGGTGACGACCTCTTTGACCACATCACAGAGAAAGGAAAGCTCACAGAGCCGAATGCTCTGCGCGCTTTGAATGACATCCTTGCGGCAGTGGAATACCTTCACCATCATGGCATCGTGCATCGACGTATGTTACTCTGAGGTTGACAGAAGAAAGCAAACTAATGGGTATCAATATAGATCTTGCGCTTCAGAAGTTCAGGTACTTGACAAAGGATGAAAGCTCCCCTCTGATGCTCATCTCTTTAGCTCACGCCGATTGGGAGAAGACTGAAGCAAGGTATATCATTCCATGGCATCGACGTACATCTGCTTCTAAGGACAAACATTTCGGGGAATGTGCACCCGAAATTATGCGTCAGAAACGTTCTGGTAAGCCAGCGGATATGTGGAGCATCGGTGTGATTGCATATATGATGCTTGCTGGGTATTCGCCCTTTCGAAGTGAATCTGTCGCCGGCGTACTTGAAGAATGCACCCCGGGCTCTATTGCTTTTCACGAGCGGTACTGGAAGGGTATCAGTACCTCCGCGAAAGACTTTATTCGACGGTTGCTTCAACCCAAACCTGAAGACCGTTTAACCATTGAGGTATGAGGCTTGAGCCTGTTTCCATCTCCTCTTTTTCCCCCCGGTGCTAACTTGAGATTATTCAGGAGGCCAAACGTCACTCCTGGATCCCAGGAGAAGAGAAGATGACTCAAGTAAAGGCCCGTCTCGTGCGTGCCTGTGGAAATATGTCATCCTCAAGGTCCTGCTCGCCCTTCAGATTCAACAGCTTCCTATACAGCAGAACAACCCAGCAGCAAGAGAAGATGATACGAAAGATAACTCTTGGGTCGGCCGTCATAAACGAAAGTTCTCCGCTTAGGAAAATCGTATTCTCAGTGACCCCGATTTGGAGTTTGAAGAATTCTACCACGACTACGTACGCCGTTGCCAAAAGCCCTTCCGAACCGCGGGCTTGATTTTTATGACCCTTCATGAGATGGAGCGTCTTGAAACTGATCTGTCCCAAAACAGACCGACACTGAGGCAACTATTGGCCTAAATCTATACAGCCGCCTAGGAGGTTGATAAGATGAAAAGGGATGTGAGGCCTACAGCCACATTCCCAACAATTCATGTTTATAGTTTCCCGCGATGCACAGTTCAAATGTCGTGCATGATTAAAGGACACGTTGATAAGACCTGGCAACAATCATTTGTGGGGGTGTTCACGTTTTGTTTCTTATTGGGTCTGGAACTACTTTGGGCGATGCTATCGAATTTCTGCACCAAGGCACAACCCCGCGCGGCCCCGTCGGCTCCCCGCAACTGCACTAAGCATTGAACACAGATTGTTACAAATCACTGATTAATTCTTGAAACAGTTACTGTGTCGTACTGGCTGGCAGATAGCGTCTTCTTCGGGTTTCGGAATCTTGGGGCCGATCGGCACGGATCTAGAGTTCGGCAAATGGCCATAGCCTATAGAAATGAGGAGGTATCAACAGCTATTTTCCAACACTGGTTTCTTATCTTGTGAATATTTCCATGCCGCTAGCCTTTCCCAAATCATCATTCTTCACCATGAATCAAGAATTGAACGAAAGTAACCAGGATCCAATGGTCTCTGAGAAAGGCCAAGCAGAAGCACCGGACCCAATCCCCATACCCTCCAAGCCTGACTATCCTGAAGGTGGCCGCGAAGCATGGTTCGTCGTCCTAGGCGGGTGGTTCGGTCTCTTCTGCACCTTCGGCCTCGTCACATGCGTAGGAGTGTTTCTAGAGCACTACCAAAACGGTCCTTTGCCAGACTGTACTCCAAGCACAATCAGCTGGATCACGAGTCTGCAGGTTTTCTTCCAAGTTGGCGGTTCCGCTATAGTATGTTGTCTCCCATCTATGCTTGTTATGATACTGATAACTGTAGTGGGGACGCGTTTATGATTCTTATGGACCGCGTTGGCTTCTCTTTATCGGTACGCCGGTATACGTCTTCGGTCTTATGATGCTCTCACTGTCGAGACAATACTACCAGATTTTACTCTCCCAAGCTATCGTCAGCTCTCTTGGTTCAGGCGCCATATTCACAGCGTCATTGACATCAGCAACATCATTCTTCCATAAGAGGCGCGGAACAGTCTTTGGCATTATCAATTCTGGCTCTTCGGCGGGCGGTGTGGTCTTACCAATTATGCTATCCCGCTTATTCAAGTCCATCGGATTTGCGTGGACTATGAGGGTAGTTGGATTCATGTTTCTGGCCTTGTGTGCTATTTCATGTGTTCTCATCAAATCCCGTCTTCCGCCTAAACCACGACCTTTCGCAGTATCGGATTATAAGCGATGCTTCAAGGAGCCGGTTATGCTGCTCACTATGCTCGGTGGCTTTTTGTTCTTCTGGGGCATGTTTCTACCATTAAGCTACATCATCATCCAAGCTAAAGCCAGTGGTGTTTCGAAGGGTTTAGTACCCTACTTGCTACCAATCATCAACGGGATAAGTCTCATCGGCCGTCTAACAGCCGGTGTATTCGCAGACAAAGTCGGCCAATTCAACTGCATGTTGATAATCACGTCATTTACAGGCATACTAACACTCGTCCTCTGGATCCCGGGAAGTAGCAACACAGCCGCCATCGTGGCGTATGCGGTAGCATTTGGTTTTGGATCAGGTGGCTATGTATCCATCTTCCCTGGGTGTGTCGCGCAGATTAGCCCAATGGAAGAGATCGGTATGAGAATTGGTCTTGCTTCGTTAGTCAATGCGTTTGGAGCGCTGACGGGCAGTCCATTGGGTGGTGCGTTGATCTCTGGTGGGGATAGCTTTCTTGGGCTGCAGTTGTTTTGTGGGTGTACTATGATTGCTTCTGCCTTTGTGTATGGGGCTGCTAGATATGTTCAGATTGGGTTCCGCTGGGGAAAGGTGTAGGTTTGATACTAAGTAGATGGGTATGAGAACTGATTTCGAATAGTCGTTTCAATGTTCAGTAGGTAATCGACACAATCTTATGGATGTATTCCTCCTTCCTATCCAAAATCAGATTCTGTGCAATCCAATTTCCAGCATCCTCCCTCGAAATAGTGTACCCAATCTCCTCCTTCTCTCTCCCCTTCTCAGAATCCTCGATACCAACCCTCACAGGTGCTTCACTCTCACCATCGACCAACAAACTAGCTCTCACGACACAAAAGTCTTCACCACTAGAAGCTAGCTTATCTGTCATAGCAATCTTATCGTCGCGCGCAACTGCGATTGCAAAATTGTAGATTGGGTACATGACGAGGGGATAGTCACGACCGAAGCGCGATGTTCCAGTCGTTGAGACGGCCACTATGAGAGGTTTTCCAGTTTTGCCCTGGTTGCGAAGTTGGGCGATGGATTCGAGAAGGACGGTCATGCCGACCTCGCAGACTTTTGGGTCGTCGATGGTCAAGCTCCATGGAACAGGTTTCCCGCCGATTGAAAAGAGGATCTCGTCGACTAGTGCGCCATCGGATTTGACTAGACAGTCACTGACGGCCTTTGAGTCATGCGCATTGCCTTCAACCACACGAAGTGCGGGATATTCTGTCTTGAGAGCGTCGAGCTTGGAAGGGACGCGACATAGCGCGATGCAAGTATGGCCTGCAGCGAGAGTGAGTTTGAGAGCTGCGAGGCCGATGCCTGCGCTAGCGCCGAAGAAGGCAACTGTCTTAGTTGAGTTTGTCATGTCGGTACGAGTATTCGAGAGTTAATACGAGATGAAGAGCAGTTGGCGGAGAGCGGTAGTTATGGAGAGACGATGATTTACATGTGTTGATATAGATGTAGGCAGCAGATTAAAGTCAGGTGGTGTTTCGGAGGATTATTACACCGAGTCATGCGACGTGAGATGAATGGGGTAATGAGCGATGTAGGGCGGTGGCACAACAGAGATAGATCGTTGGTCATCATGAGTCTCTTGTGGTCTAGACTCCCAAACCCTTATCTAAATACCAACTCTGCCATGACACCATATTTAAGCAACCTCAGCCTCAATCAACATCTCATACTGCTGCGGATCTGGCCAAAACTCGACAATTCTAAATCCCGCACCCGTCAAAAGACTCTCCCACTGACTCCTGGTTCGCTCAGCAGACGAGAGAAGAGACATCATCTGGACGTCCATAGTAGTCTGGCTAATACTAGCTCCCGTAGCTGGAATCACGATATCATAGATGAACAGCTTGGAGTAGCCTTTCGTCATAGCGTCTCTTGTATGGGTGAGAATGGTTGTAGCTTCAGAGTCCGGCCAGTCGTGGAAGACAGCGTGCATGAAGTATGCGCGAGCACCTGGTCTGGTTAGCATCTGTGTCATGAATAGAGGGGATATCTTACCAATCACAAGCTGACGTGTAAAGAAATCATGGACCTGAACAACAATCTTCTCATCCAAATCAACCTTTTCAAGAATAACCTTCAAATCCTGCAAGACGAGCACACCACCCGGCAAATCCGGCTTCTCCTCAAGAACACGCTGTATATCAATTCCCGTATTGCCACCAACATCCACAACAAGCGGCTTCGCCAAATCAGCACCGTCGAGTAACTTATTAACATCATAGATCTTGGTCCAGGGTGTCTTCCACGCTGTCCAAGTCTCCATGTGACCTGTAAAGGCTTCATAATACTCTGTGGTCTTTTGAAGGCGGGCGAAGTAGTTCAAGCCATCAGGGTCGTTGTCGGCAAAGTTGCTTGTAGTCGCTGCTGTGGGTTCTTTGTAGCCGTTCTTGGCGAGGTATTTGGGGAGGTTGAGGGCGGCGGATATGTATGTTTGGGATCTGGGGCTGTTAGTTGGGTAAATTATTAGAGGGGCGGGACGTACCCTGCTTCGAGAGAGCCTCTGATTCCAGTGTTTTTGTCGCCTATGGCGTGGGAGAATGGTGTTGGTTTGAAGGTATCTTCAGCTGTCTCTTCAACAACGTAGAAGGCAGCCATGATACGGAACAGACGGCCTACGAGGCATCAGTACAATATTCACCACCACTGAGGTACTCACTCACGCAGCAAGTTGGGCTCAACATCCCGCCCCGTCAAGTTGGCCAACTCATCAATAGTCTTCTTCCCGCCACCACTCTGTGTCCAAGCCTTCCAGAGACCTAAGTTGATGCAAGTCTGAATAGCGGCATTAACAGCGGGCTGTTCAAAGTCAAAACCCCATGCTCGCTCATTTGGTGTTTCGAGTCTTGCGAGGAGGCGACGAGCCGCGGCTCGGACGCGGAGACGTTCGACTTCATCGCCGTTGAATTGGGAGGGGTGGATGCTGTCGAGGGTTGAGATGAGGGAGTTTGTTGAGGGGCCAGTTGAGGCCATGTTGAAGACGATTGAGGAAAGTTGTCAGAAAAGGATTGAGAACCAGGGTATCTCGTATTGTGAGCATGGTGAAATCGGGTGCTGATATAAGTACAGGTTGGCCAAGCTTCCCCTCCTCGTCTGCTCGAGTAAATCCAGCATCCCAGGGCATGCATCAATCGCTGCAAGATCTCGCTCATTGCAACATCAAGAGCCTTCCAACAGTGGGTCAGAGTTACCATCAATAACCTTCCCCTCTCGTGGGTTACTGGGAATTCCAGAGTGCATATGCCGGACTCTTTCCCGCGTTCCAGTGAGAGTTGATATCTCAATGATCTATCACTTGTTGGTCGCGAATTAAAATAACAATTGCATGAAGTGTTTCGTGTCTGGGTTGTTGGTCAAGTCACTTCAGGACATGGCGATCGACTGGGGTCCAGATCCTTGGGATGGTAGGCAAACTCTGTCACTGCTCCCGTTGCCATAATTGAGTCGATCGTATGATATTCCCGATGCCATCAATCTCGACGTTCTCAGTCTTTACAGGTGTCATTAAGAGGTAAGTCTAATTAAAGTCAAGACTTCAAAAGTGCAGCCGCTAGTAATTGTTTCCTCGGACGGCTGGGTCCAGCGCTCTGACCCGGAAGCCGGGTCCATAGCGGCGCAGTACAGTCTGATCACCAAACTGAGACCCAACATACATATAAGTCATTGGCCATCACGGATCAACAAATTCACTAAACAGATTAAGTTAAAGTAACGGCTCAGATTACGCAACTGTTATTTCCGCAGTGGAGTCTTACCCCTCTAACCTGCAGTTTTTGTTGGTGATGGTTGATGATTGCTTTTTCTCAGCGTAACATGGTCTGGGCAAACCACATAAGCGAGGTCTCGCTTAGTACCGGGTGCGGGGAGATGAGGAACGAGACGAGAGACAAGATAAGAGAGAAGAGACTTTATCGGTTTTCTGCGCCAAGTCGTGTTGTCAAAGCGCTTTTGAGAAAATGTTGTCGTATGATGTTACCCGTACCGCTCCGATCTTCATTGCAGGATCTTGGCCGCATAACCGGCTATTATCCGACCTCCAAATGTTCTCCTACTGGTCAATGCGTTATGATTGTTGGCTCAAATAGCCTCATCGTCATGGGATAACCTACAGTGGGGAAACAATGCCTGTCGAATCGAATACGCCATAGTTACAGTGATTGCCTGAGAACTTTCATAAGTACGTTCTTCCACAACAGAGGGATATTGCCGGTTCCTTTTATTGCTTTTTTCTCTTTTTTATAGCAGAATGGAAATACTCGGGTAGCCAACCGAGTCCAACCCGTCCTCTTTTCTTCAACAGCCAACGGGCAAGCCACCGACAGGGATAAAATCCATCAGTCGCAAGTCTCAGTTCCTCAACCCGTGAAATTTCCACCTAACGAACCTGTCACTTTTCTATAGCGCGGCTCAAACACGCCAATGTTTTGTTACTTTCTTTTTCTTTGTCGATGTTGGTGGTGATCATTGAAGAGCATGATCTTTTTTGTTGATCAGGGGAACTCCCCGGAAAAGCTCTGCGATATAACCTAGATACCGGCTAATCGATAAAGGTAATAAGGTCGTGGGGTCCGCCTGGGTACAAGATAGCCTTGTCTGCATTGTTCAGTCTTTTGTCCTTTGTAACAATGACTAGTTACTACGGTGGCCATGGGCCCATGCTCAATGGTGTTCTTTGGGCACAAGTAGTCGTCTGCATGCTCTTTGTGTCTCTTAGACTCTACACTCGCTCTCGAATCCTCCATTCAATTGGAGCAGATGACTACCTCGTCCTGCTAGCCTTGGTACATCCCCATCCTTATCCACCCCCAGAACATTATTAACTAACGTCTTCACAGGTCCTCCAGATAGTCTATTCCTCCTTCGTATCCGCCGGAACAAAATGCGGCATCGGCCGTCTCTTCGCAGACGTCGGTAACCCAGATGCATACTTCAAAGCCGTCGAGATGGAAGTATACGCCCAAGTATCAGGCATTCTTCTTATTGGCGTAGGAAAATGCGCTGTCGGTATCTTTCTTCTCCGTATTATTCGAAACAAGATACAGAAATGGGTTATATGGACCTTTTTGGCGGGGACAGTGGGTATTACCCTTTTCGCGGGGGTCGTTGTTGTGGTGCAGTGTGATCCTGTGGAGAGTACATGGGATAAAAGAATTGATGGGTATTGTTGGATTGACTTTTCCAAGGTTGGGCTGACTGTTGGATGTGAGTATCCTTGTCTAGCTGGTAGCTTGTGCTAATGAGGTAGCTTGGTTTGTTGTTGCCGACTTTTTCTTTGCAATCTTCCCTTGGTTCGTCATTTGGGAACTCAACATGAAGCGCAAGGAGAAGATCACTGTTGCTTGTGGTCTGAGTCTCGGTATCTTGTAAGTCACTCACATGGGTTAGAATACGGTTGAGGCTAATCATGGTAGTGCTGGGATATGTGGTATCGTCAGAACAGTCGCGCTGGATAGTCTGAACGCAGACGAATTCATATGTAAGTCTCTGCGTCAAAATCTATCCGAAGACTTCTACTAACAACTCCAGACGACACAGTCGACATGCTAATCTGGTCCGCCACCGAAAGCACCGCTACAATAATGTGCTCCTCCATCCCCGTCCTCCGGCCTCTTTACGTCCGCTTCCGCTACGGTAGCAAGGGCGATAGCTCTACCGGAGGAAGCAGCTACAACCTCAAGAAGTATGGAAACCACAGTAGTAAGAATGGCACTGGAACTGGTGTAAATGCTGGGCCATCGCACCAGACGGTTATTGCATATGGTGCCAATGCTAGTGATGAGAGTATTTTGAGAGATGCGAAGAATTTGAATGATGCGGGTGGAATTAGAAGGACTGATGAGATTTCTATCAGCTATGGGGAGATCTGAGTGATATGAGACGGGTTGTGTGGTATTTAGAGCCGGACGCCTCCGTGGCACAATATTAGTTCCTTGTATAGAAGCCCTTTGGGTTGAACCATGCCCGTGCCCTCTTTTCATGTGTCTGTACTTACAGCTCGTCATGACTATGAGCCTTTTCCATAATATCTTCACAGAACTTCTGTAGCTCTCCACGTTTCAATAGAGGAAGGAACTTGACCTGATACACAACCCTCCTGTCCTCATCAGACAATACCGCATGCACCATATACCCCATGGCCATATCCATCAACCTAGGAATAACATTGTCCGGGACTTCCATTAACGCAGTCTATTAACTCCAGTCATAAGGAACTCTGACACCTCTTTATCAGACATATCCTCATTCCCAAGTATCTTTTTAGCCTCTGTCCAATCCACAGCCTTATTCTCAAGCGCTTCTTTCACTTCCTTCCCATTGCTTCCACTGGGGTACAAAGACTCGTGAATTGGACGGAAAGGCTTCTTATACGGGTCAAGACAAAGGACGTCGAAGAGGGAGATGGCGCTTGGGTCTTTTGGCCAGACACTGCTGTTTTCGGCGTGGTTTCGTACTTGGTGTTGCACGTAGCAGAGAGAGACAATGAGGGATTGCTCATACGGGTCGATTGTTGTATCGGAGGCAGCTGCTGAAACTACTGTCAAAGGTTGCAGAGCTTTAATGAAACCCCAAAGTACAACCGACAAGAAAAAGCGAAATGTCCACATACTGGTAGGAATCGGGAATCAGTAAACCGAGAGATAATTTTAGTTGATAGTTTGCAAAGGGACGGCATCGTAAGGATACAAATTATATCTTTGCATTAGCGTCGTAGGATCGTAAGCTGACGTTGTACGACCCAATTTATTTATAGTCAAAGGATCTGTGTCAACATAAGATTGGGGGCCTAGATATTTCAACCTAACTTCACGCAAGAAATGTCAGGTCGAAAATGAAGGCTTTTCGGATCTTCTTTGTGTTCATTTCTTCTTCTACATACTAACATTGAAACTATCGATTTACACCTTGCTTTTAAGTACCGCAAATGCACCGCGAGCCTCTGAACTGAAACTAGAGATGCATTGAAACCATACTGACTCTGGGCAATAGTCCTACGGTTCTCACTTTTACACCTTCTAGTCTAGAGTCTTTTAATGCATCCTGGGGCCTTGAGTCAATATACGTTGTTGTTCCAAGATAGAGTTTAGAACTCCAGGGTAAGACGAGGTTCCTGAAACATCACTCATTAAACACACGCATTGACGGCATTTGCATAAGCGAGCGACCTCATCCGATGAGTAAAACACCCAATAAATTCCCAACAGATTAACTAACTCTAATAGATTACTGACATAAAATGGCGCGATACGTTTCCCATCATTGGTTTGTGTATACTACGAACGTCGCCACGTATCATCACAACGCTCCATCAGTCATCGCGTCCACCGAAAAGGAAACTCCCACGGGCGCGTCAGAAACCAGAAGTTCAATTCTAGAAACTCCAAAGGCTGGGAAATTACCGTTGCTTCGATAACCTTAACTCAAACACTGCGGAACGTTACTCATAGTATGACGACATGTAAGCCGAGTCCTCCGAGACCGCCACAGCTGGGTTGGGTAAATTATAGGCCTGGCGGGCGCTAAAAACGCCCTGAGATCCAAGGTGTGGCTTTTCTCGAAGATGCGAAATGGCCAAAGAAGTTTATTTGACGGGTGACCCCGAACGCGCGTGGTCTCATGCGGGGAGGCGTTTCCTTCCTTCCATCGTGACATATTTTATTTCTGTTAGAGCTGAAGTTGAGTTGGTACTGTGATTGTCCTACGTTTCTGTAACGCTGGTATGCGGCTCGCCGGTTATAACACCATCGGCTATAGCCTCCAGATGGAATGTGCCACAAGGGTTATCAGTCTAGACTTGTTCAATTGGTGCCACAGAAATGGGTCCAGCGCAGAAAAGATACTGTAACAAGATAAAGATACACAGCCTCGGTTCGTCCTTTTGTAGCGCAGTGAATAAAAAACGATGACGACTTGAAGAGAACAAGGGTACATGTCAAAAGGTCCGCAAGATGAGGGGTCAAAAACTGCCGATCTACAACTCACCGCTAAACCTGTTCGAGTAATCACAAAAGATCCAGTGCCGATAAGAGCCAATCCTTGTGTCCTACAGTGGGTTAGAAACAAGAGTTGGAGAACAAGCTCACCAGGATAGGAAGGTCTGACCATCTCCAATTCAAAGATCATCCGTCTTACCGGGACGGGACTTTTGAAACGCTGTTCCGCTTGGGGCAGCTCAGGGTAAGATAGTCATGGTGCAAGGATCCTGTAAGATGCCGTTCGAACCGATTTTACTCTACCGATTGAATGTTTGGACATTTACGCGAGCATGCAAAGTGCCGTGTTTCCGTGCTGTGACATCAGTCCAATGACACAATCCACAACATTATGCAGTCACGTACCTCTATATATAATAGACCACCCAGCAACTTGACTGGTCTCAATCTGTATGACCACTGTATCTCAAAATGCGGTTCAGTCTGATCACCAGCGTCCTAGCCCTCGGCACTTTCGTCGAGGCAGGCTTCAACCAAGGCGCCATTAAAGCCTTCAACCGTCCCCATCTTCGACACTATGATCAGAAACGCGCTCCCGTTCCTCAACCTAATCTTGCCAAGCGAGCAAAGTCAAAATTCTTGAACAAGAATTCTGAAAAGTTTGCCGTTAACGGGAGTGCCATTCCTGAAGTCGACTTTGATGTCGGAGAGTCTTATGCTGGTCTTTTGCCCATTTCGCAAGATCCTGATGAGGAGAGGGAATTGTTCTTTTGGTTCTTTCCTAGTACTAATGTCAATGCCTCTGAGGAGGTGCTCATCTGGTAAGTGAGATTGTCTATGTAAGGAGGGGATTCGGCTGACTTTGTAGGTTGAATGGTGGTCCTGGATGTAGTTCTCTCAGTGGTCTCTTGACCGAGAATGGTCCTTTCTTGTGGCAGCAGGGTACTCTCGCGCCTGTACCAAACTCTTACAGCTGGACAAACCTGTAAGTCCTCAAACAACCACAACCCAAAACACTTTACCTAACGTCTCAGAACCAACGTCATCTGGATCGAACAGCCCGTCGGAGTAGGCTACTCCCAAGGCAAACCCAACATCACAAACGAAGTAGAGCTCGGTCTCCAATTCACCGGCTTCTGGAAGAACTTCATCGACACCTTTGACATGAAAGGTTTCACAACATACATCACCGGAGAATCCTACGCAGGCTTCTACGTACCTTACATCGCCGATGCGTTCATCACTGCTGATGATGACGATTACTACAAGCTTGGCGGTGTAGCTATCAATGATCCTATCATCGGTGATGCTACTCTGCAGCAACAGGCTGTTATTCTGCCATTTGTCGAGTACTGGGATAAGTTGTTCTATCTTAACGAGACGACGATGAATGCCCTCCGCTGGACACATGAGCATTGTGGTTTTGATAAGTATCTTGAGAAATACGGTACTTTCCCTCCGCCTGAGGGTAAATTCGAGGTTCTGCCCGATCCTTATCTGGATACTAAGAATTATACCTGCGATATGTTCGACTGGGCGTACTCGGCCGCGTTGGACCAGAACCCTTGTTTCAACATTTATCACATCACTGATACTTGTCCCACAACATACAGTCAGCTGGGCATTGTCAACTCGGTAAGTCCCATCCACCATCAGCTCTCATACCATACTGACTTTCCAGGGCGACTACTCTCCTCCTGGCGCTGAAGTCTACTTCAACCGCACAGACGTCAAGAAAGCTCTTCACGCACCCGTGAACACATCATGGTACCAATGCACCCGCAACAACGTCTTCGGCTTCGGCGACCCCAAGTCAAACCGCAGCGACACTTCCCTCGCCCCTGCCCAAACAGACGTTTTGAAGCGTGTAATCGAGCACACAAACAACACCATCATCGGCGTAGGCCGTCTAGACTTCATCCTACCTCCCAACGGCACACTCTTCGCCCTTCAGAACGTGACGTGGAACGGAAAACAAGGCTACCAATCCTACCCCCAAGACAAACAGTTCTATGTGCCCTTCCATCCTGAGTACAACGGCGGAAGACTTAGTGAGGCTGGCATTGTGGGACAGTGGGGTTATGAGCGTGGGTTGACGTACTATGAGGTTCAGCTTGCGGGTCATGAGTTGCCTGGGTACAGTGCTGGTGCTGGGTACAGGGTTGTGGAGAAGTTGTTGGGAAGGATTAAGGATTTAGGGGTCATTGAGAATTTCACGACGCAGAAGGGGGACTATCAGGGGGATGTTAATGCGACGGTTACTAATGTGGGATTGAACCATTTTGGACGTCCTTTTGGACAGGGCTTTCTCTAGATATCTGAGAGATTAGGTCAATTTCACAAGACCTGATCAATCGAGAGTACTTCTTAATTCCATGGAAAAAGAGAAAAAGAGAAGAAAGTGAACCAGAAAGAAAGGATATATTTGACAAAAGCCTCATACAAATTTTGAAAGAAAAATACAAATCTGTATAAAGATTTAAGGTCGACTAGCTAAGAAGGATCATTGAAAATAGAAACCTCATCCTGCTGAAAGTACCTCCTCCTAAAAGACCAACCGGGAATCCCTGCCTTATTGGCCTCCTTCTGGGGTAATAACTCAGTAATAGTTGACCTACCGCCCCGGTGCTTCGTCTGGCAAAGATCCGTACTCCACAAAGCATCCGTATAAGAGCTTGAGTTACGGCGGTACTGTGGTCTCGAGGTTGTGAAGCTGGAGCTTGTAGACTGGGGCTCCTCTTCCATGGTATCCATTCGAGGGAAATCTAGCCCCGGAAAGAAGTTCAGTAAATCACCCTCAGCGCAGGACTTTGCGTAGTCCATCCGAAGCTCTCCGTAAATCATTTCGACAAAGTCGGCGGTGTTTCTTTCTGGATATAAGTGATGGGGCTTGACTGTGACGATTGAAAGAGTCACAAACTCCATCGCTATCCAGAGTGCCGCCTTGCTGGATCCGGAGATGTCGAGGTGACCTATCGACTTATTCATCATCAGGCTATGGGCTACTCGGTCAAGGTCTGCCATCACTTTAGGCGATGTGTGATTCTGTAAGATCACAGTTATGGCAAGTACCATTCGCGCCCAGAAATCGATCAAACGGGGGGCACAACAGGGTTGCCAAAGTTTTGTGTTATGGATCAGTGACAGTAATCTCCTGATTCGCGACATTTCATCTTGAAACAACATCAGCGATGGGAAGCAGCGATGACAAAATGTCTCAATAACATCGCATCTCAGTTCCTGATATAAAGGCGGACCTGGATGAATTGAAGATCTATTCTTATCCACTGTCGCGTCTGGTTTGGATTTGACGTTTGCGGGGGGCTCCGGACCCTTTGTGGCGACTGTGTTCTCCCAAGCAAAATCTGGGAGTTGAACCACGTCGGACCTCACGTCCTCTAATAGATGGTAGATGTCGAAGCCAATGCTTCCGTGGCTCATATTAGTTTCTCCGCTGTGCTCTAGGATACGCAAGGTACCAATGTTCCCAACATTGGCAGCAATCATCTTGGCAGTCCTGTTGTTGAAGTTGTGTATATGAGCATCAGCTCCGTACTGCATCAATATACGAAGAGTGCTGTGGCGCCCTAGCCTTGCTGCAAGATGGGTGGCTGTGTTCCCAACCTGGTCAACGCCGTTGACCACGGCACCAGCTTCCAGAAGACATATAACGATATCGACTGACCCATTAAGGACACTGTAATGTAGTGGTGTGCCGTACTGGTTGTTATTTAGAGATAGGTCTGGATTTCCCTGGAGCAAACATCGAACCAGTTCCGTAGACCCATTATAGCATGCCTGGTGCAAGGCGGTCATGCCATGCTTGTCAGTGTGGTTGATATCAGCCCCTCGTGAAAGTAGCAATTCGCAATTAGGCACAGAGGCGCAATAGTGTAATGGGACTCGTCCGAAGCTGTCCTCCATATGAAGAAGCCCTTGATGCTGGTGGAGAATCCAGTCACTGACTTTGTTTGAGGAGCCCGTTACGGCCAAGTGGAGGGGCGTCTTTCCCATACTATCTCGGGGCACGGAAGCTCGGCTGTTAAGAGAGTCGGCATGATCAATGATAAGCTGTGGAATGAGAAGTGTCTCGGAAGTATCGCGCCGGGCAGCGATCTGAACCGCGAAATGTATTGGTAAATTGAAAACCTTCTCGTTGACTGGCTGATAAAAGGGAAGTTGAGCAAGGCGAGGATCAGCTTGAAGAAGTTCAGATACGACTTCAACGTCTTGAAAGTCGATGGCTTGCATAAGAGCTGTCATGCCAGTGCCTGCTGCCATGTCCAGGGTTTGGATGTTCTGAATAGTGGCGATTGTCAAGCGCAATTGCTTCCTATGGCGTGACCTATGTATGGCAAGACGCTCTAGAGTAGACGAGAACCCAAGTGCGCATGCCAGAGGTGTAAGGCATTGCTGCTTCCTCTGGTCTGTATTGTTCACTAGATGAAGCAGAATGTCACCGCAGTGGTATTTAGCTGCAATATGGAACGCCGTCCATTGGGACCGAGGGTCGGTGTCAGGGAACTGCGTCCCGTGATATACAGGTAAGAATGGATCAGCACCATGGGCCAGTAGTACCTCGACAGTGTTAATGGAGTTCATTGAAATGGCGACGGCGAGTGGAGTTCCCACAAGCTGTAAAGGCCATTGGCTGTGTAGATGGCGTACCATGGTACATGGATAGTTGACAGCGTTGGAAGTGGAGTTCGATCTTGATGACAGCGTATGAGAAACATGCTGGAGGGGCTGTTTGTCTTGAAATGTAAATAACCAGTGATACAGAGTGCTGCCATCAATTGTTGATAACTGGACGGATGCGCCCTCCGATAGGATGTTGCATACTGCTTCATAGTCTCCTTGGAAGCATTCTTTGACCAGCCTGGGCATACCTTCTGACATGACAGGCTCCGATCGCAGCAGTCCCAAAATCTGTGATACATATGATTCTTGAACTTCCTCGAGCGAGTCGCTATCAGGATCAAGAAGGAAACCAAAGACCTTGGCGATGACATGTCCCTCAGATGAAGCCATTTGGCCATAGCGGAAGGCTTCTTCCTTCCCTGCGGTAGTTCCAAAGCCGTGATAGTAACACAATGCAATTTGCCATAAGACAGGGCCGATATCCTTGACTAGTCTCTTCAAATGGGTCTGTTCTAGTGCCTGAAAGATTTGCTGCTGATGTTGCCAAGAAATCTCCGGACCACTATCTAGGCGAAACATCTATGTAGATTAAGCATTGCTACTTTCTCAGATCCCAGAATTGGACGTACCTCGTATATTGGTTTTGATGACTCCAAGTGTAATGCCATATCCGTTTGAAGATCCGAAAGCGATTTCGAGCTGTAACTTTAGGGTCTTGAATGCGTACGGCAAGGTACAGAGGAGTCTTACTTCCATTGGGTGCATAGTGGAATCCTTCGTGCATCGATAGCACGTTTCGTAACCACATCCTGCAGGGTCATGTGGAGAGCCGCTCTGAGAAACATTGAAGGGCCCATCGAAGGTCCCTTGACGGCGTACTTAGCGTACTTGAGGAGATACTTCCAGTTAATGCCGTTTTCATCATTCACGATGAGGTCATTCTTCGTGAGATAAGACAGATATTCATCCCCTTCGATGCACGCCTCCCAGATCAAAAGCCCAAAGGCCCAGATATCGCATCTGATTAAGTCTTGCTGATCGATCGGGAATTCATCTTGTGTATGGACTTCTGGTGCGTTGTACCTGATGCCAATAATCAGCATTGCAAATGGTGGGCCTGACACAGAAAGAAAGATCTTACATCGAGGTCCCTCTGTATCCAACTGATGAGCTACATTCTCCACCGGTCTTCTCGCTCAGGATTAAAGCGTGTCCAAAATCTGCAATTTTCGCGATTGCCATCGCTGGGCGATCCCAGCTTGGGAACACCAATACGTTATCCAATTTGATATCGCCGTGAACGATGCCGCAACTGTGTAAGATAGAGAGACCAGATGCCACATCCCCAACGAGGATCTCGACATGACTTAGTGGTGGTTTGACCCTGCTGATATGCTCCCTCATCGTACCAAGTGGGGCGTAATCGACCAGTATATAGGGCACGATGAGGCCTTGCGGCGTGTTCCAGCCATATCCTCGAGCGTCAAGTATGTTGGGGTGCGCTCGAAGGGGACCGTGTCTCATGATTTTGATCTCCAAGATAACTGATCGCAATCTTTGACGAAAATATGCGTCGTCGGCTTCGGTGTTTACCTTGAGGTGCTTCACGGCGAAAACGGTTCCCTTTTGATCGACGCACCTCTCAACTATATAGGTCTCCCCCTGCCCAAGTCTTTCCTCTCTCGCCAGCTCTCCTAGACCGTAGTGTGGGAGACTAAGGGTCTGAAGAGCTCTTATCACATCTTCGAGGCCATGAGAAGAAAGGATTCCTTGGTCTGAGAATCGGGCACAACTGAGACTCGACACTGATGTTCGTGAGATTCGAGTGTTCCAACTCAGCATCGATTTGATAGACGAGGCTCCCTCCTCCATATTGTCACGGTGGATATTTTGTGGATGGGAAAGAGAATAAGCCACTTAACTGCTTTGTGTTCCTCTTTGCCTCACCTTTTCACTCGAGACGACAGAAGAGGGGAATTTGTGTCTCGGAATCCGCAAGAAAAATGATCCAAAAGAAGCAGCACCAGTAAGTAGCTACCCAGCCATTCGAATCAATATGTGGCGTTTTCAGCTCCTTGTCATGCGCCTATCAAATAAGAGACAGCAAGCCAGGTGCGTCGCAACTCGTCACGGGGCTGTAATCATACCCAACGATTGTACGCCTAAGCGGGGTAATAAATCTGCCTTACCAACGGTACACAAAGCCACTAGATATAAGCAATACCCGCCCTTGAGGTTTCTAGCAGATTCGCATGCGATTGCGATAGTGTTTGAACTGAAAACGTTGAACGATGGATCCCATAAGCGCTGTAGGGTTGACGATTGCAGTCTTCGATCAACTATGGAAACTGGGAGACCGGACAGCTGAACTTGTCGCTAACTTCCGAGATTTTGACACCGTAAGAGATCGAGCTTTGCACTTCAACGCATTGGGACTATGTTACTGACTTTGATCAGGACTCTCAGAGCATGGAGCATAAGATCAAAGACGAGAATAATCGGACCAGAGCACTTCAGATGCTGCTTTTTGACTCATCAAGTGTGCGTTTCGCTTCCACCAACAAAGGCATCAAGCAGCTCATGCAGACATATAGATTTACGAAGGTCGATGCCTTTTCGAACAATTTGACATAGATATACAGGAAGAGATCCGAGTACAGCTCGAGCAAGCTTCAGATGTCTTGGATCGAGCCTACCGTATCCTCAATCGCCCTTCCAATGCATATATCAGCGTCTCACCAAGCCCTAGCATTGACTATTTGGCTCTGGCTGATACAACTACTCGGAAGCCAGGGTCGATTCAGCGTTTTCGATGGTCCCTGATGGACAAGAAACGAGTAGAGACTATCCTCCGAGACTTTACTGAATCAAATGACCGAATCCACGAAAATCTGAAACTATGGTGCCTTGGTACTTCTATAGGGGTCGACCTGAGGCATCTCAAGAGGCTCGAGACCGACATAAACTCTCAAACCTTAGGTTTCGATACCGATGCGAGACTTCAGCTCGCTACTGGTCAGATCAGTCCGACGCCGGAAAGTCTGGAGATCAACGAACTACAACTACGTCAAGAGCTCCTCGAAGTCAAATCACTTGCGAAGAGCTTTGGTGTGCTAGCCTGGAAGGGGAACAATGTCATGGTAGAGTACAGGTCATACGCCCCGGAGTCGCCAGTGCCCGTGGAAATTGACAATCGCACGCGGGATTTGGTTGATAGACTTGCAAATCTGCTTCACCAACCGAAAGAAGCTCTCTTTCGCACTCCGCGATGTCAAGGCTGGGTCAAGCAGATGCAGCATAACAGAATTGTCTACCTGTTTAACATACCAGAAACAGCGAACCCTCGACCCATCAGGCTACTTGACGCACTGCAATCCGTTAAGATACCAATCCCTTCTTTAAGTCAGAGGTTCCACCTAGCGTCGAAGCTGGCGAGGTGCATCTCGCAGCTTCAACTTGTAAAATGGGTATGTGGTATATTAATTACTGGTAGTCTTTCTGAATGGTGACTACAAGTACTGACAGCTGGTAGGTTCATGAAAGCTTTCGAAGTGAAAACATCATCTTCTTTCGGAATGATCACAGTACATCAGATGAAGAGATTAGTCTGGACCTTGCCGAACCTTGGATATTCGGCTTCGAATTCAGCCGACCGGAAGTCTTCTTTTCACATGGAGCTGAGGATAAATGCTTAGGAAGAAACATCTACAGACATCCTAGTCGACAGTTGAAACCGACTCAGGTGTTCAGCAAGATCCATGACATTTATGCTCTCGGCGTAGTCCTACTCGAAATCGGTTTGTCACCCTGCCATTGATAGACTTCATGACTGTTATTAATAGCATGGACAGGCTTATGGCAAGAAGCGGCCAGTCTAGAGAAACACGGCTTTGCAAATACCCGTGACCCACAGGCGATAAAGGAGAAGCTAGTACGTCAAGCGGAAAAGCGACTCGGCTCCAAGATGGGGGATAAGTACAAAGAGATCGTCCTCAGATGTTTGGAAGGGAGGTTTGACGTAGTCGATGATACAAAGGAGGACCTCAAACTACAGCAGGCATTCAGGTCAAAGATAGTCACTGTCTTACAGAACGCTGCAGAGAACATCTAACAGCTAGGGCCTGGTTAATGTGAGCATGCCTTGAACTTATTGGCTCGACAAATGCTTGGTGCCTATAACGGGGGGAAAAGCCACTTAACTGGAACGCTCATGACATGGTAGCCACTATTGACACAGGCCCAGCTTCTTATTAAACTAGAACAAGAGATGAATTCTGTTTTCTACTCAAAGCCCGAAACCTAGGAAACTCCCTCTGTCGTTTATGAAGCCTTCTTTGCTTACCCTCTATACTAAACACGACCAAAACCAGTAGCGCACTCTAACGCAAATCTAAAACATCGAGCATACCATCCTCGCGACCAATAACTAAGCTCAATACAATGTGGAGCTCCCACGACCAAACTACCATCAACTCGAGAACTATTCCTGAATGCCCTGACGCATCCATCGAGCTCTTCTTTGTCTGACACGAAGAACGGATCATCATCTACAAGTGAGAACATGACGGGTGCTTTCACCTGAGACGCCCATTCTTCTTTCCACACGGGAAGCCATACGGAAGGAAACGTAGTGGTTTCTGCCAAAGGTGCAGGTACATGGAGAGTTTTTGTTTGCTCCAAGATCTCCGCTGCGACACTGCCAGGCTTGAACATAGTCGCGTCTTTGACATCAAGGCCAAACTCCATATGTCCCTCGTGCTGGATCTCGACGGGGTTGCTTTTCATGGAAGCAGATTGTGTGTGGCCTATGCCGCTGGCGATTAGACCGCCGAGAGGATACAACGCTGCATTGTCCTGGGCGTAAAGCGCTCCTACGATAACCTGATAATAAGGTTTCCATCTTCAATTACACTTTTTAAGCACTATAACTCTAATACTTATATAGGATCTCTTTTTTACTTTGCTAATTACCTTAATATTAGGTTTTAGCTATGTATAAAATTTATTACTTTTATCTGTTTTTTTTTTATATTTCTTTTACTAATACTAATATATTACAAAATTACTTAAGTTATTACAATAGCTAGCAATAACTATAAGATATATCTTACAGAAGACATCCAAGATGCCATCGGTCGCAACCACCCTAATCATAGAAGGGCTATACCGGTCTTCTTCAGAGGAATAAGGATATCCCTTGCTCCCACGATAACACCACCCATGACACCAAGGCCATGACATAAAAGTACGACGCAGTTGCAGTAGTTCGGCTGGCCGAATTCGGTCCATAGCTTGGAGATGATGTAGCGGTGTAGCAGGATGGCAGTTTCTCGGTGAAAGTTGGAACCCTCAGGCACAGAAAGGACGGAACTGGTGCCTCTGTAAGAAGGTCAGTCTATAGCAACAAAAGGTACTTTGAAGAAAGAACTGAAATTGGAAGCCGAGTAATTTGGCGTGGCATCGAAGTACTTGCTATCATAGCCTCCGCCGTGAAGAGCAATGATCAGTGGCCGTTGGCTTTGGGAAGGTTCCAGCTGTGGAGGAATTGAGTGCAGGCCTGTAACGGTGCCATTGTTGGCGAGAGTGAGTTGAAAAGGTTGCATTGCTTTTGTCTTTATGCCTGGCCTTTTGGATTGACGTGGAGGATGTAAAAGATTAACTCAACCGGTTGAATGGAAAGTTTAATAGCTTATATATACACCGAAATAGAGTAGCAGGAGAGCCCGGAAACGCGGAAAACAAACCAGCATCAGATCCACTTGCTATTTGCTGACCGGACGTAGACGGAGTTAAACTAGCACTCGGACTAAAACATTACCCAACACCCCTCCTGTTACATTTTCTCTTACGTATCAAAACTACCATTCTACCTCTTGACCATCCCACTGGAAGAACTTGGCCGAGTCATCGTGCTTGAGCGATTCAATGACCTTGATCATGCCCGTGACACTCTCGTCAACTGGCGAAGCACCCTCAGCAAACGCATTACCCATGTCAGTGGCCACCCATCCTGGATGAATGGGAATAACCGTAAAACCATCATCGTGAAGTTCATTATCAAACTGAACTGCCAACATATTGACCGCAGCCTTTGTAACAGCATACGGTCCACGCTGTCCCCACCGTGAACCTTTTTGTTTAGCCAGCGAACCCGAGAGTGACGAGAGAAGAATGATCTTATTGCTTTTACCAGCGCGGAGAGCTGGCAAGAAAGCCTTGACGACCCGGGATGGAGCTAGGATATTGGTGTCCATGTATTCCTGGAACCGCTCTTCCGAAGTTGTAAGAAGAAATTCGTCACTGCCGATGGCGGCGCTCACGATGAGAGTGTCTACTCGTTCTACTTTGGCAGCGGCGGCCTTGACGGATTCTGGAGAGTTGATGTCGAGTTCGAGAGTCTCAACGTTGGGCTGGTCGAATGAGCGTGGGCTGCGGACTGTTGCGATGACTTTGTTTGATGGGTGTGATTGGGCGATCTGTTTGACGAACTCTGCACCGATGCCACGGGAAGCACCAATAACTAGGGTGACTGCTTGGTCTGACATGTTGTAGTAAGTTCTGATCTGGTTTGTGTTGAATGTAGAAAGGGATGTAATGCGATTTTATTTCAAGACGGGTTCTGGCGAGATCTTGACTCCTTATATAGATGAAGTTGATATCACAAAGTCACATATAGTAAGTCAGTATATCAGCTCCACCTTAAACGTCACTCAAGGCTTTCCTATTTACGCTATGTCTAATGCTGATACTGCACCTGTATTTTCTTAAATCCGAGTAAGCGACTTGCATTGCAATCTCCACATATAAATGGGCCTATCCAGAGTTCAGACATCCCCCACATCACATTGGTGCGGGCAGGCAACTAATACATGGGCAACTAATACATGGGCAGCTAATGAATGAATGAATGTGTTTGTTACTTCCGAGACAATCAATCTCACAGGACCAGCGGCTACAATAGATTGTTTACACTCCCCAGTGCCATCCAGACCACTCAAGAAGACCCACGCCTTTTCCTCATATCGTTTCCCTTCTAGCCTGGTTCGGGGCTGTTTAACAATGATCAGTCCCAGGAGCTTTTGTCTTAAGACCTCTCTTCGTGCAACATTTGTGGTATCACTGATGTGTCCTCAAAAACTCCATGATCACCTCCCGTGCTTGCGCTCCCTCAGATGTAGCCGTAAGTGGCCAAACATGAACCATCCCCTCTGCCTCGACGTACTTGAATCCTTCAAATTCAACACTTCCCGCGATACACTCTTCAGTGTTCTCCGACTGGTTGCGGTTACGAAATCGAGCGCTCAGACGTCTTGCATCCGCGCATAGCAAGTCGCGTGTTCCGGAAAGTAGCAACGTAGCAGGTAGGCCTTCAATGTCGCCAAAGAGCGGGCTGGCTTCAGGCTTAGAAAGGTTCAACCTTCCACTGAACATTTCTGCAGCTAGACGCAGACCGTCGATACCGAGCCACGGGTCTTCAGCCTCCGGCGCCTTGGCCTGGGGATAGCTCAGGGTACAGTCTAGTAATGGCGATATCAGAATAAGTGATTTGATGCCTGATGCGCATTGTGTGCTGATGGAAATCTGCATGGTCAACATAACCAGAGTGCCCCCCACAGAGTCGCCAGCGATACTAACGATACGCTGTTTGCTCTGCGTCACAATTACGCATAAATCTTCAACGACCAGCTCAAACGTGGCCGTGTCCCGAGGGACGAGAGGATAAACAGCGACAAGAACGTCCAGTCCAATATCCCTCGCAATCTGCACTGCGAACTTATAATGCTGCGATACGATTTCGTTGACAAAGTTGCCACCGTGACAGTACAACACGGCGGGTCTACCTTGTGAGGTTGAGATGCGGTACAGTGGCCAGTCGGCAGCATCCACACGTTCGATGCTGACGTCAGGGCCGAGGTTTTGAGGAGGTGAGAAGCTCTGTGGGCGAATGTACAGAGTTTCAATGTACTCGCGCATGATGGATGTGTTTGAGAGTCGTTCCTTGCTAAGGCGCATCCATTCCTCGAGTCTTGGTGTGGTGGCCATTTTGGTGATCGGGTGCGATGATGGTAAGATGAAGCCCATGGAAGGACCTACAAGCTGTAGTGTACTTTATTCTGCAGTTGAAAGGGGAAATGAAAAGAAGCCAGCACGCAGATATTTATTTAAGTAGGTGGGGGAGGGCTTGACACAAGGTTCACACAGAGAGGATGATAGGTAGGTTAATAAACTTTACAGATATAGCTCTCCCATTAGATGTGCTACAACTTATACTTCCAAAACTTGCTTGCTACAATCCAAAGTGGGTGGGTAGTGAGGTTGAAGCTATTCACAAGTCACGTGAAGCCACCAATTCAGATCTTGGTACCATCTCAGACTTTAGCAAGCCAAGAGTAATGGGTAAGCCACAACGTACGAGAGTCGAAAATTAATATAACACAAAGAGGAAATTCTCCAATCAATTCATCACTAAAAGCTAACAAAACGATAGTCCCTGCCAAGACCGAACTATTGATTTATAATTGGGCCTGGACTACATGGCCTGGGCTTGGCAGGCTTTATATATTTCGTCACACTCCCCTTTTCCTGTTATCCCCAGGCTGACTCTCAAATTAATCGTCGTCACTCGTTACAATGCGTTCTCGCAACCTTGTGTCTTTTGGCATTGGCCTGTGTGGTCTGGGTGTGGCTCTTGGAAGTGTTTGTCGACCACGTACCACGGGTGAGAACTACATCAACGACGGAGGCTCAACTGCTAACTCCATCCACAGGTTCCTCTGTCGCTGCTCCAGTAACCGTTTCGACATCTGTTGATGCGAAAACTATCCTGCCAACCTCGACATTCCCCGAGACTAGTCTCACTTCCACCGCGGTATCTGGCTCATCTGAGACTTTCACCGAGTTTACAACTACAAACCTCGAGCCTGGCCTTTCTACGACGGAGGCGTCGGTCGAAGTTTCCACAACAGAGGCTTCAGGGGGGTCTACAGCTACATCACTCGACACCAGTATAGCTGTTTCAACTTCAGTTGATCTTTCGAGTACCGTTCTTGCGGAAACTCCCACGACTCCTGAAGATACTGGTCTCCTCCCAACTACAGAAGCAAAAACACTAGAGACCAGTATTGCAGTCACAACTTTACAAGACATCCCGACTACCACCCTCGCTGAAACGACAGCAACCTCTGATTCCCCATCCCACCCAACACTCTTCGACCTCATCGCGTCAACAGGGCCGGCAGCTGACAGAACCCTCCAAATCGAACCCATACCATCCTTCGCGCCCTACTTCATCAGCCCTGACGCAGGCCGTCCATCAACATCCCTCTCATGGGATTCCGTGACCGGACGCCTCCTCGTCCCAGGAACTCCTCTCTCCATCTGCGTTGTCTATAGCAGAGATCGGGAGACAGCACAAGTGAGGGTCTGTCCGTCGAACGTGGTGGCGCCCGAATACCTCGTATGCGATGCCCCGGCCGGCACGACTTTGCAATGCAGAGCTCCAGCTTGTGCCGTGGTGATGAAGCCCTTTCCGGCAGATCCAAGGGTTTCAATTCCAGTAAAAGAATGCTATAGTGATCAGCAGCCGTGGACGCAGTTTTATACGAGGAAGGAGACGATTTCAAGTTCTTGGAAAGCTGATTTTGGGCCGGAGGGCATTCTGGACCCTGATTTGACTCCAATGGAGCTTCGGATTGCAGGGGTTCAGTGAGCATTTGGCCTTTGATCTTGTGTTGGATATTCAGTATATGCAGTCTCAGTAGACTGTAGCTTCATTCTATTCATATGTATATAATTGGACTTGAGAATTATCTGCTCGACTTTAACCACTCTTCGTATACACCCTCTTCCCACCAAACCAAGTCTCTTCAACCTTAACATCCAACAACCCCTCAACATTAAGCACATCCTTTAAAACCATGAAATCTGCTCTCAATCCTACTTCCAGCCTCCCCGTCCACCCCTCAGCAAATCTTGAATACGCAGCTCCATACGTAGCGCCAGTAATAGCCTGCAGCAAGCTCAACTTACTCTTCTCATTTGTGACATCCTTCCTCTCCGGCTCGAGCGCAGACTTTCTTGTCGTAGCATTGTACAAATTCGGAAAAGGCAGATGGCGCGCTGTGGGTGCGTCTGTACCAATTGCGACGTTTGCGTGCCCGTCTAGACATTCTTTGTAGGGGAATGCATTTTCCCACGCTTCTTGCTTAACGAGTTTCGCGTAGCCTTCTAGAATGGCTGGATCGCTGTGGACGGGTTGGATGGAGGCTGTTATACCCAATCCTCCCAGCCTTGACGCATCTTCCGGGGTTGCCATTTCTAAATGTTCGATTCGATGACGAGCGGTAGGATTATTGGTACTGGCTATAGCTTCAATAGCCTGCGTAACCGCGACGTCTCCAATAGCATGTATAGCACACTGCATCCCAGCCTTCGTAATCTGACCGAGCGCTCTGTTCATAGCCTCCGCGGGCCAAAGAGGTTGAACAAGATCCGTCGATTCACCGTAGGGATACGATAGTGCAGCTGTACATCCATCTACTACGCCATCGCAGATGAGCTTCACACCCACGATGCAGAATTCTGATGATTTGGACGGATGGAATTTGGTGTGCATGTCGATAGCTTCTTGGATTTGGGCGTCGAGTAGAGTTTGGTCTGCTTCGTAAGGTACGAACCAATGTGCTGCGATGTGAAGATTTATACCCTTTTTCTCGCGAAGTAGTTGGAGTGCTTCCCATGCTGTTGCGTCCATTGCCATGTCGATGACTCCTGTATATCCTTCAGCGGAGTATGCGTCTATAGCTTTCTCCAATGCGTCCAATTTCTCATGCATAGAGAGAGATTGAATGAGGAACGGCCAGATGTACGCCGTAACAGCAGCTTCAGCAAGAAGACCCGTAGGATTCCCATCTTTGTCCCACGTAACGAACTCGGGTACCTTTTGTCTCATTTCTTCAATGGGTAACTTCTTCAACGCAGCCGTATTGCACCACGCGGAATGGAGATCGTTTGCATCAATAAAAATAGGTCTCGGATCAACATCATCGATCATACTCGCCAAAGCGACGCCACCAGTGGCAGATTGAAGCCATCCTCGACAAAGGATATGCGGCAAACCAGGATTCCTTTTCGCGAAAGTTAATATTCTGTTCCGGATTTCTTCTAGCGACTTGCATCCTCCTAGATCGAGTTTCTGTTGGGAAAGACCGAAGAAGAGGAGATGGACGTGGCTATCGATGAAACCTGGGAGGACGACTTTATTCTTCAAGTCGACGACTTCTGCGTCACTGGATTTTGCTTTTCGGACTGTTTCGTGGTTTTCAGTACCGATGTAAGTTACCCTTGAGTCTTGTGTTATCACGCATTCTTGGTGAGAGGTGTGGTCGTGGTTAAGAAACCGGCCGTTTGTTAGGACAGTTGTGGAACCCATGTTGATGTTTAAAAGAATGGAGAGTAACAGTAAAGACAGCAGACATAGGGAGATGAGGGAATATAAATAACGACCATCCAAATACACTACGTAACATCAAAGCTTGGGGTTCAAAGCGGGGACCTGTCAACGACATTCCCATGTTTAATTGCTGGCGATGTCGTAAAGCCGAGTGCTTAAACTGCCCGAATCTGGATTCCTGTGCAACGCTAAGATTTCACAATCGCATCGACCTGCTGAAACAAGTTAGAATGCCTCTCGGCGGAGAACGCCATGAAAGTTGCCGAGACTGGAATTGGCCATTTGCATGGGGAGTTCTCCGCGGTGGGAATAAACCGGGTCTAGGTCGCTTCAACCTTCTACTTTTCTGCAATACTCCACTGGATTCGTGCTTTAGTGCTGTTCCACACTTTGAAGCCATCAACAAAACAGCTTGGTACTGTGGTCTAGTTGGTCATGACATCTCGTTAACACCGAGAAGGTCCCCGGTTCGAGCCCGGGCAGAACCTCACTTTTTGCTTTTTGGAAAGTCTTTTTGTGATCAATTCACAGGTAGGCAAGGAGGAGCTAGTACATAAATAAGAAGTTTTGTTGGCGCTCACACTCATTAAGACCGCCTCCAAGCAGTGTCTTGATATGCTCTATATCCAACCCCTCAAGTTTATCCTCCACGATTACCCATCCCTGAGATTCAATATGAGCTCGAACCTCATTTTGCAAATCATGAATACCATAATAATCAAACCGCCAGCATTTATGAAGAATCTCCCCCATAAACTCATCCTCAAGATCAGGCAACCAGTCCTCATCTCTCACCAAGCGTTCGGTTTCTCCACTCTCTCGGCCGAAACCCTCGCCTGGATTGTGAGATGTCATGATACAATACATCAGTCTCCCAAACATGAACATATCAGTTATAAGTGTAGGTCTATCCTCCTTTGATAGTGAAAGTGCATCTGGCGAAAACTCATTACAGGTGAAGAACCCACCAGGACAGCCCCAGCCTGTTTTTGCATCACGGAACTCAGAGCCATAGAACCCTGCCAAGGATATATTGAGGGTTTCTGCTGATAGCCAGTAGCAGTCCGGGATGATTTCTCCATAGGCAATGTTGTGAGAGTGCATCAATGCAAGGGCTGAAAGCAACTGTAAGCTCCACTGGTAGGCCAAAGGTAGGAATTCCGGCTTAATGCGAGAGTTGGGCGATGTGGCTCTATCTTTAGCACTGTAAACTCGTTCCTCGTATTCCTCGAAGAAATTCCAAAGTGAGCCATATGTTGGCTTTCGAAGTATAGGAAGACCTGTCCAAGCATCTTGACCCAATACCCTGTGCCTCCGGTTAGTAAATACGTCCAGAGCAAAAGACTGAAGAAAACCTACGGGACAATTCCTGGATGCTCTTGACCAATCACATCATAAGCAAATGAAGTTTTCAAGCAAGCATAACCCTCTGGTTCGTCCAGCCACGCAGCATCCGGTTCATCAGCTTCATCATCGTCCCAGAAGCGATAACTAGGTACGAAAATGACAGAGCTGTTGTCCCTTGACCAAACGTTGACGGGTCCGATGAAAATCTCTCTTGGGAGTCGAATACCATTTGGGTCGGTTAAAGGGATGGTTCGAGGACCTGTTCCAGTTCGGTAGAGTTTTGCCAGTGGTGCCCTGTTTTGGTAACTGCGGGCCATGTCGAAGAATGGTTCTAAAAGCAATTTTTATTTGTTAATCAGACCTTTGCAGATATATTGTCGTAAGACGTAGATATAAATTGAGGTTTTAAAAGGTTACAGGATGGTAAGTGCTTTTCGTTTTCGTTGACTTGGGCATTCTCACTTTGTCTTATCATATGGGCGTCCTAAGTATTTATAGACATTGGGTTGTGGTCGAATCCACCACCAGGTAACCACTACCAATCAGTTCTTGGCATTCATTACAATATGCACATATCCATAAGAGCTAGTCTAGTAAGCCCCGCTCCGCACGTCCTGCGCAAAAGAAGTGTCCAGTCTAGCCCACGGAGATTCAACCGAAGCATATCAGATGATCTCGGTCGGCTGCGTCATATCGCTGGTTGTATCAACTGCAGTTGATTGTGAAGAGGTTGTTTTCGACTTGTCTTCCCGACGAAGGCCGTAACCGTGGTAATCTTCGAGTGTCTCATGGCAGTAGCATACGCTCAGAGTATATCCGCTGCAATCCTCTTTGAGAGAAGGATTGTATCTATAGATCAACTCCATATTCATTCTACTGTGACGCAATTGGGTACTGCAAGGAAAGTATACCCTGAACCACCGTACGCAGTTCGGAATTTCGCCTTCAGCTCGCGGAAATGGATGGACGAGAAATTACTTCAGCGTGGGTGTTGGACTCTCGAGATGTATGCAGTATGAAACATATGGGGAACTCGTACAGGGAAAGTCGTAAGTAGGTGTCCCTTCCACCGTCACATTCTGGTACAAACTGGGATTCCAGAGGAAGAATTGTTCGGAGTCTAGTTCGTACCGGTCTATTACATCACGACAGTCAGGAGGGCTGCCCGCTTTCTTCTCGTCCCACCAGAGATAGTCCCAACAGTCCGTACGGGTACCATTGACTATAGGGATATCTGGCACATCCCTTTAGCGTTTCGGTGACTTCTTTCAACCCAGTCGTTAATTTTTACTCGGCACGGATATAATTGTTAAAACTAAGGAACACGTCGCCAGCTTTGAGAGCATGCTTTGGGCTGCACCTTGGACTGGAACATGTCAGTAAGAACTTCCACTTTTCTGTTCTGAGATCACTTACGATAAAATCAGCAGTGGTTGGTATGGGTTTATGGACTGTCCTATTTCACATTTAGAGCTGGCTGAAATGTCCTCTGATGTATTGTCTTGCCAAAGGATGATCTTGTAGCATTCGTCGCAAAAGGCTGCACGCCTGTCTGGCATCTGGAACCACGTGTTGCAGTACTCCTCGACTCTGTTGTTTGCGACGCTTGTTAGCATGACCAGGAATATCAAATAATTGTTCATTCCAGACTGACCCTTTACTCATATACGCGATTGCAATGTGGTGAATTGCCTCCTCCATGGCATATACAGGCTTCCATATAGAATCATCAGAATAAAGCTTATAGCTGGCTTTTAAGCCGCATTGCTCCCTGAGTGAGTCCTGTAAGCTTATCAAGCTACTTAGTAATGAGCCTTGAAGGAAGTCTTTCGACTCGATAGTATTGAGAGAAAGATCTGTGTCCATGGCAAAATCAGCTATGGATGGGCATGGGGCGTTGACGGTAAAGATTGCAATGCAAGCATCGCTGGCCTTATTGAGAGGAGAGACATCGAGTGCTTCGAATTGGAAACGGCTTTCTTTCGCTGATGTGAACGTAGTTACCGAGAGGATCCAGACAGTCAACACTGGGAAAGACCAGAAGGGTTTCATTATAACTGAAGTACCAAGAGTTTTCATGGGGAAAAAGATGGATGAATTTATCCAAGGGGTTACAGGGCGGTAAGACGAAATTTTTAGCGCTGAAAGTGGAGGGAAACACTAGTAAAGCTCTTGGCACATAGGCGCTCGTCCTTTCTTCAGGCTCCATAGTGTTGGCGCTAGCACAAAGTTCCTTGGGCTATGATAAGATTACAAAGACCTTGCCCTTTCTTGAGTTGATATGGTGTAATGGGAAAGGTGTACGAATCGCGGCGTATCAACATTTTCGTTCTTTTCCTCCAATGTCCAAAGTAAGCACTAAGTAGATCTGCATTGACCCCGCCTTTTATCAGACTCCGGCATATTGATCGAGCGTTGATTGGAGTTTTAAGCAAGATGTCTCGGAATATGGTTGTCTAACTTGTCTTACAATCAGTGTGGCTGTTTGTCAGCCGTCAGCTTCCGTGGATGACAGAGGTCAGCTTGTATAAAGACTCTTCCATAACTCTCTGGAAACCTCGTTCATTAATCATTCTTTACATTGGTCAACACTATGGACTCTTCAAATGTGTTAACAGAGCTAGAAACTCATCTTCTTTCCAGCACCCAAGCTAAGCTATACCACCCGGAACACCCAGAGTATACAAAACTCCAAGAATGTTTTATCGACAAACCCATCCAAACTCTAGCAACCGTCAGACCCCAAACCGCACAAGACGTCTCCTCAGTCATGCAATTCTGTCTCAAAAACGACATCGACTTCTGTGTCCGAATAGGTGGTCATGACTGTGCTTCCCGCACTCTCGTCAAAGGAGCCCTAGTCATCGACATGCGAGATATTAAGCACGTAACTATCTCCAATGATAAACAGACCGCGAAAGTCGGAGGTGGAATTCTAAGTGGGGAGCTCTGTGATATTTTAGGTAAAGAGGGATTGACAACGCCTGTGTAAGTATCTCCTCATGAATGGGATGTTGCTAATTGATTAGCGGCACTATTGCTTCGGTCGGATATACCGGATGGGCTACCCTCGGTGGCTACGGGCCTTTGACATCGCATTATGGAATGGGCGTTGATCAAATTTTCGGGGCAAAAGTTGTCAATGCGAATGGGGAGATATGCGATGCTGACGAAGAGATGCTTGTTGGTATTCGGGGTGGTGGCGGATCATTCGGGATTATCGTTGAGTTGACCATCAAGGTCTATCCTATCAACACGGTACGTCATACCCATCTTCTGGAAGGCGTTTACTAACAGTTTAGATTCTCTCATCAACTATAATCTTTGAATCAAGTGATCTACCTGCAGCTCTAACATCCTACACCAACTACTACGAGAATCTGCTCAAGACAGATCAACTCCCAGTACATCTTCAACTCCAACCATTCATTCTTGAAGTCCCGAACCTGGGAACCGTTCTTATGATCGGAGCAACCTGGCATGGAGACAAAGAAGAAGGCCACGCATGCATCAAGAACATCGCAAGTGCAGCACCTTGCATCATGCAATCCACAGAAGAAACAACCATGGCCTCACTTCTCTCAAAGAACGACAAAGCCTTCGCAGGTCCATTCTTTGGTCGTGTTTTCACAGTTAGTTTCAAAACTCTCACCCCAAAAACAATCTCCATACTTAGCAAGTACTCTACAAATGCTCCTGGCGGTGGCGCAATGTTTGCATACCACACCCTCCTCTCAGCCCAAGAGCCCGTTAAATCAGTCTTTGGAACAAGAGCTCGACATCATATGCTTGAGATTTACGCCGCTACAAAGGATAAAGATGTCGCTGAGGAGAGAGTAA
This sequence comes from Fusarium citri, assembly GCA_004367485.1. NCBI lineage: Eukaryota > Fungi > Ascomycota > Sordariomycetes > Hypocreales > Nectriaceae > Fusarium > Fusarium citri. The sequence continues at coordinate 31,220 of QHHH01000007.1, read as the reverse complement.
AGTGGGGTCGTGAGGTTAAAGCTGAGTTGGAGAGGGAGGATGTGGATAATGTGCTTGAGGGATCGTATGTTGCGTTGGGTGATCATGGGGAGGATTTGAAGAGGGTTTATGGAAAGCATTATGAGACGCTTTTGGGACTGAAGGAAAGGTATGATCCGGGGAATGTGTTTAAGAATAGTATTCCTCGGTTGGTGACGGTTGACGAGAATATCATTGAGGCTGAGTGATGCATGGATAGTTATACCGAGGATATTCATTCATTTAATTAAGATATAACTTGAGTTGAGAGATCTAGATACTGCTCATGAGTCTTTCCACAGTTCAAGCACTACAGCTTAAAAGGGCTCTTGGGTGGATTCGCCCCAATAGCAACCTCCATACCCGGATCAATCTTCTCCATAGTCCTCTTATACGCTTCTCGTCCGGTGACTCGCTCCAAGTACTTCAAAACATTATCAAATCCCTCCAAACTATACGGCGAGAAGTATCTCATAGTGGTAAGCGGAAACACAACCATGATATCCGCAACACTAAACTCCTCTCCCGCAAGCCACTCGCTCTTGGCAAGTCGATCATCCAACATCTTCAAAGCCTGGTTATATCTCTTCTTTCCAAATTGCACAGCGGGCATGTCATCCGGTAATTTGGCAGATTGGATTAACATGATTCTTCCAAGAGCGGGAAAGAGCGTGCCGGGTGTGAAGTGCCACCAGTAGAGAAAGTCTGCGTATGCTGGGGAGGTGGGTGGGATGAATAGTTTGCCGGAGGCATATTTCTGCGAGATGTATTCTACGCAAGCGGCGCTCTCGGCGAGTGTGAGATTGTCATCTTGAATGACGGGAGCCGCGCCCATAGGATGCAAGGCTTTGAACTCTGGTGGTGCGAGGAGGGGGGAGCGTTTGTAGAGTTTAAGATCGTAGGGGATGTTGAGTTCTTCGCAGAGCCAGGGGATGCGCTCTGATTGGGAGACTTGGAGGTGGTGAACTGTGAGGCCCATGGTGACGGATACTTAGATCAAATGAGTTGATATGAGTTGGGTGAGTTGAATTTCAGTTTTGAGATGTCGATGTTGTTAAGCTTGGCAAGTCTTGGGTTTTAATATAGCTCTTACGGGTTCTTATATCAGTCCGTGACAATCGTCATTATGGAGTTTGGCATTTCCCGTACCGAGGCATTTACCGGTTCCACTTGACGATCTGAAGGTTCATCGACCAATGACAGTAATTACCGTATCGGTAAATAACTATCCGTAAAGGCTAGCACCATTTGGGCCAAGTGGAGCTATGATTTGTAATTCTTCATCGATCCAACTACCCTGTATGAGACGATTATTTTCGAAAGATTTCAAGATAAATAGCCCGATTCTTTATGTAATGTTACCGACGGGGACTAGATTATTGTATTTTCCCGCTTTCTCCTTGGTCTTGAAAGGTAAGTATAGTAAACGTCTAGAGATGATAATTTGTTAGTTGGTCTGTTTTTGTTTTTTTTGTGATGTCTAGGAAGTTTAGGCGATCATCTGAACAAGTCTTACTGAGCCTCAATTGCTATCACGAGAATCACCTTGCGGTTTATCTAAAGTTGCATTAAGCTACTAAAGTATTCTCATGTTCCCAGAGCCCAAGGCTCGACTAAGACCCCGAGCACCTCAGCCAGCACTTGTCGTCTATCGGATTGACAATGGTGTTTCCGGGTCTCCAATGTACACATCACACCATCTACCCACTCTTTCCAACATGTCAAGCCAATTGGCCTGCCTCTCAATCCCGTGTCCCTCCCCAGGATATTTCACGAATTCGCACTTTAGACCATAATGCCGTAAAGCTCTTCTAAATCCCTCGGCCTGCGAAAACGGGCACCGTTCATCCTTTTCGCCGTGCAAAATGAGCATAGGTGGGATTACAGGCTTGCCGTCATGACGAGATCGTTCCATCGCGGCGGATACCTCCCAAATGGCACTACCCTGACGATTCCTTGTATCATCGTGCGGCAGTGTCCAGATCGTATGCCCCCCTGCGAGTTCAACTTCGTAGGTTGAGCCGAGATCGGCTGTTATCGCGAGACTTTCTATATCGACGACTCCAGCACCTGCAATGGCAGCGTTGAAGCGCCATCCTAGGCCGTGGTCACCGTTGCGAACGCTGCAGAGGTATGTTAGGAGACCGCCTTGACTCCATCCTCCGACCATGAGCCTCTTGGGGTCGGCAAAACGTTTCTTGATAGCAGCGTCTGTGATAGTGACTATGTCCTCATAGTCATGTTTGCCTTGCCCACCGATGCTGTACATAGCAAATTTCTCACCTCGGCCTGATCCGCCTCGGTATTGAGGAAGAAGAACGCCGTAGCCCTTTGACAAAAGGTAAGGAGCCCAGTTGAAGCAGGATGTGTCGAAGCCATCGCAGTTGCGGTCTCTTGGACCGCCGTGTATCAAAACCACCGTAGGAAGTGGTGTGCTGTTTGCTTTTGACGTCGAAGTAAGGTATAGCCCGTCTAGCTCGACTTCTCCGTCTGAAGACTGGCACGTGAATCTATCACACGAGCCAAAGGAGTGGCCTTCAAGGGGCTTGCAGTGGTTAGAAACTTTGACTCGTGTTCTGTCAGGACCTCCAATAATGAACACTTCGTATGGTGTGTTAACATCTGAGAGACTAGCCGCTAAGACTGGAATGCCTTTTGGGTCTATGTGAGCATCCCAAGCCCATATGTCGGTCTCAGCGAAGAGATCCACACCACTAATTTCGCCGATGGTGCTGCCGATTCTATCTTGTTGATTGAGGAATAACCTATCGCTTACAATACGCATATCATCAGCGTCGTCGTTATCGCACGTAACCCGGGTAAACACGGTAGTCGTGGCCGCAGGGTCGATGGTGTACACTGCCCTTCCTCCAGAATCTTTATCTTCTGGTGTGCCTGTGATGATATTAGTTCAAGGTCCTTCGTAAGTACAAGACTCATGATGGTAATTATCCCATTGTTAAAAAGCGCAGCATACCTGTTATGAAATAGACTTTGCCGTCAGGTGCCCAAATAAGGTTGTACGGCTCGTTCATGACTTTGCAAAGGTGCTTGACTTGACCAGTTTCCACGTTGACGGTTGAAATCGAAGTACCCGTCAACATCGCCTCTTCGATATGAGGGTTTTGAGCACTCATAAAGACCAAAGACCTTCCGTCAGGACTCCAAGCGATCTCTCCAATGTGTCCTTCACCAACGAGGACCTTAGTCTCAAGGGTCTCTACGTCCACAAGTCGAAGTTTAGCATAGTCCCACTTTTCGCCCCAAACCTCGGGCTTTTCATCCTCATCCTCCTCGTCGGCGGTTTTCTCTTTTTCATCAGGCGAAACATACGCAATTGTCTTTCCATCCGGGGAAAAGGCATATGAGTCAATATCCTGCTCGTTATCTTCCTTCGTTAGAGAAAGTGGATCACCTCCCTCTAGAGAAAGAAGCCAAATGGCAGAGCTTTCACCCGGCTTCGCCCTATCAGATAAGAAGGTAATGCGGCTATTATCGCGTGGGTGCCAAGTTGGGTTCGTATCGTTGGAAGTTCCCCGCGTTAACTGTCTAGAAGAATCGGCTTCGCGCGTCGCGAGCCACAAGGTCGACACATGATTCTTGCCTTTGATCCCGTTAGCTTAGCTACTTTTTGCAATTGGGACTCTGTGGTAATTATGGTCTTGCCTTTGCGTTGGCCACCAACCAGGGAAGTTAAGTATACTATCCTCTCCCCATCAGGCGAGAATTTGATGCTTTTGGGGACTTGCAGGTCACACAGGCTCTCTGTAAAGGCTCTGTCGAAAGTATGAGGCATGGTGAGTAAGATGGGTGATGGGTTGTGACGGACTTGAAAATCGAGCAATGTCAACGAAGCATTATATATTTGATGTCGTAACTTCTTATTGTCTGACCGCGGAGGTGGTATGACATCACGAAGAGTCTCTGATTGGCCAGTCAAGTATAGTCAGCGTACTGACTCATCGAATGCTACATCTGATTGGTCGCGGCGTTTAATATGACAGAAACAACACTTGAGGATAAGTGAGTCATTCGCCGAGATTCTGTACCTTAGGCTATATTTTACGGTATATGATCTAACCTCAGGAGAGGCCTTGCATAGAGGTTAGGCGAAGAGGATACGGCCCTCATGCTTGATCTAATCTAATCTGATCTGATCTGTTATCCATAGAAAATAGACCCATATAACTATCTTGTCGGCGGCGTTCGGAGTCCGATACCTTGATGGATAGTATCTATGATCCCAGATATCATCTATATAAGATCTGTTTCATTAGTCCTTGAGTTGAGACTCTTGGTAGTTCATTCTAACAATCTCATCCACTTCAAGCTCAACATGGCTTCTACGAAGACACTCTCTGCTAGTTGGAGTCTGGTTACTTCGAGCAAACAACTCAGCCGCTCATCTCAGGCTGTGTCTACCGTCAATGAAACGGTATTCATTTTCGGTGGAGAATTACTTCCTCGCGAACCAGTCGATAACAGAGTCGATGTTGTCAATCCGAACAGCACCCAAGGTAAACATCACTCACGTTACCACCACTCTCACTAATACCACCCAAGATGTTGCTCAAACCCTCTCGGTACCGTCTAAAGCACCTAATCCACGCGTAGGTTCCCCAAGCACAACGATCGATTCCAAGATCTATATCTTCTCAGGCCGCGGCGGGTTGGAAATGAAACCCATTGAAGAAAATGGCTTTTTGTGGTGCTACGACACAGCCACCAATACATGGGATCTCATCACTCCCGCTGATTCATCAGCGTCTTTGCCCGCGGGTCGAAGCTACCATTGCATCACATCCGATGGCGTTGACAAGATTTATATCCACTCTGGTTGTCCTGAACAGGGTAGACTGACCGATCTTTGGGTCTTTGACGTTGGGAAGAAGGCTTGGACCGAATTACCTTCTGCACCTGGTCCTGCTAGGGGTGGAGCATCAATTGCGTTCTTGGATGGAAAGATCTATCGGATGAATGGATTTGATGGGAAGACAGAGCAAGGCGGCGCACTAGACATTTTCGACATCAAAGATTGTTCGTGGTCCACTATCACGTTCAAACCTGATGGCAAGGAAGGCCCCGAAGCGAGAAGTGTCTCAACTCTTCTTCCGGTTTCAATCCACGACAAATCCTACCTACTCACCATGTTTGGCGAAAGAGACCCAAGTTCTCTAGGCCACGCGGGCGCTGGAAAAATGCTCTCTGATGTCTGGGCTTTTGACATTGAGGAAGGTATCTGGCAGAAAGTAGAGACGGATGATGGACCTGCTGCAAGAGGATGGTTCGATGCTGATGTCACAACAAACGGGGTTGTTGTCCATGGTGGTCTTGGGGAAGATAATGAGCGGCTGGGTGACGTCTGGGTCTTGAAGTTCACTGTATAAAGTGTGCAAGTCATGCTGAGTATCTCATTGGTCATATTCAGACAACTCTGTAGTAGCGTCATCCTTGTCAGCGGCGTTCGGAATCCGTGGTCTATTCTACCAATTACCTTGTCTTGTCAATGAGACACTTGTCTTGTCAATGAGACACTTGTCTCAGTACAGTCTAGGGTCAAGTTAGCTCAGGTCCTTGTTAAATACCACCCGGACTCCGATCCTCCGTCAAGAACTACCGTGACACCATTCTCTGCTATCTTATGCACTTATTGTTCCAAAATGCCTGTCAAAAGGGCCTGTGACGTGTGCTTTAGGCGCAAGGTAACCTACCTTTATCTCTTATCATCCAGTGGTAGCCACTAACAGACGATAGATCCAATGCATAAAGCCAGACCCTAACGTACCATGTGAATGGTGCTCCGATCACAACCTGGAATGTGCCGTTACTCGAGAATCGCAGAGGAAGCGGCCCGACGACATGTACGTTAAGAAGTCCACTCAACGGTTACTAGTTGATTAATTAACCATCTAATAGCTCGGCCCTTCTCAGTCATGTCCAGTCTCTCACTCGTCGAGTCTCAGAGCTTGAGAAAGCTGTCGAATACCTTCGCTCATCCATTGGAGCTCCAACCATCGGAGCTTCACCGGGTTTTAACAGTCACATCACACCTTTGTCATCAGCTACCACGGCAACAGCTCAAGGGAGCTCTCCCTCACTGACTCCTCGACCTCCTCCGTCTGCAAGGAAGGTACAGAATGAAGTATGTTTCGGTAAATATTGGTACTTCAAGGGCATCCCGATCTTCGCTGAGAAGGGAGTTGATTGGATGGCGTCGAAGATTGGTGAAACACCAGAGCTGAACAGCTTCCGTCTCTTCGGAACGCAGTCTTCTTCCGAGTCTTTGCCTCATCCGAAACTAGCTTTGCCTGAGAGGCAGGTAGTGGAGGAGTTGCTGAGCTCGTTCCTGCATTCGCAATGGCAATCCATGTATCCTGTTATAGATCCTACTGCCATTGAAGAGGTCATTAACGCAGCTTACAGCCCCCAGACGGTGTACAGACAGGAAACATCAGAAGCATTGATTCTGGCCGCAGTGGCCATGTGTTCCAAGTTCCAGAACGTCGAGGCCTCGACATTGCTCGACGGTAGCATTTACGCCAACAAAGCGCACAGCTACCTCATACAGAACCCTCAAGAAAGTACTACCGAAATTCTAGAAATGTCAATTATGCTGGTAAGCTTGCCTGACCCTGTTTCGCCTACTGTTATTGACAATCTAGCACATCTACAGAAGCCTTTCCGGGCAGTGGGAAGATGCAGCGATACTGCACTCTATCGCCTGTCGTATTATTTACGACTTGAAAGCTCACTGCTTTTATCATCATGGTCCACCTTCTGATCAACATCGTCAGAAGCATATGCGAAACCTGTTCTGGCTTTGCTACATTATGGACAAAGACATCTCAATTCGCTTTGTTCGACCGCCTCTTCTTACGAGGGATTATTGTGATTTAACCTTGCCACAAGATTCACATGCGATATACACCCCTCAGCCAGACCTATCCGTCATCCAATTCCCCCAAGATTTACAACTCAGTCTTCTCAAAGAGAACATCTGCCTGTTCCTCTGTTCATTGGCCAATCCAAACCTTCAAGATGGGACAATACTATGTCACGTCCGACAACTAGACCTCGATCTCGAAACATGGCGCCAAAGTATCCCTCTAACCTTCAGACCAAAACTGTCACAATCACCAGACAAACCACAAATGTCGTCACTGCACAAACGAAGAAGAATTCATTTGCAACTGGAGTATAATTACCTAACGACTATAATCCATACGGCTATCAGAAGATGTGGTGCTGCTTATGCAGCTGATGAGAGCTTACCTGATGACTTGCATAGTGTTTATCATTCGAGTAGTGATTTGACACTGGAGGCAAGTCGGACAACGTTGCGGATTTTTAAAGAGGAGAATTTGTTAGAACAGGATGTCTTTGGGTTAGTATTTCTTTTGTTCAATGCAGCTCAAGCTAACTCGAACAGACACCTTGCGTATTACATACCTTTGGCAGCGCTTGCTTTGTTCATCAACATACTAATCCATCCCCGGGACAAAGTGGCACAAGCCGACTTGGACAGCCTCGCATCGTCAATCACGCCCTTCAAACATGTTCGATTGACAGATTCTGACGTTGACTCTGTGGAAGAGTTGAGCCGGTTCATATCCGAGTTGGTCCGCCTTGGCAACGGCGCAATAAAGAAAACCAAACAACACAATTGAATTTATTAGTGATCAACATATTCACGCCTTCTACATGCAAGTCTAATGATACCCCGACCGGATCTTATCCGGTCCCGCTTTATGATAAGCACCGGGTATAAGTCATTTCCCCGCATGACAAGACGAGGCTAAACGGTATTTAGAGGGCGCCGTTTTGATGACATAGGGTGCAAGACTTATAAAGAAGACTACAATTACTTTCTCAACAATCATCAACTTCATTTTATCACTATCAGAAAGCAACTCATCATGGCTCCAACTGCAGTTCAACCCGAGACCACCATGGCTATCCAGCCAAAGACCTCTTCCCACGGCCATGAACTCAAAGACAAAACCCCCCTCCAAGCAATGTCCCACGGCTCAGTCGTCCTCCAAGGAATCCCCAAACATCCAGACTTTTCTTCCCACCGCAAATGGCAACTCGAGCATCTCGCCGCCGCATTCCGCCACTGGCATCGCGAAGGTTACGTCGAAGGCATGAGCGGACACATTTCCGTGCGCGATCCCGAATTCCCCAATGCTTTCTGGACGAATCCCTTGGGTAGACACTTTGGCTTGTTAAAAGTCAGCGATATGATTCTTGTCAATCTTGACGGAGAGGTTATCGGTGGAAACAGATCTCGACCTCCGAATTCAGCGGGCTTTTTGATCCATGCTAGTATTCACAAGGCGAGAGAGGATGTACATGCTATTTGTCATTCACACAGTATCTACGGCAAAGCGTACTCTGTCTTTGGAAAAAGACTAGAAATGCTTACGCAGGATGTTTGTAAATTCCGAGGAGACGCTCATAGCGTATATGATGCGTACGGTGGCGTCGTTCTCGGCAGCGAAGAAGGAGAGCGCATAGCCGCAGCAATGGGACCCAAGGGCAAAGGTTGCATTCTTAGGAATCATGGTATTCTGACAGTTGGGCAGACGGTGGATGAGGCAGCTTGGTTGTATACTTCTATGGAGAATAGTTGTCGGGTGCAGTTGCTTGCTGATGCTGCGGGGGGCAAGAAAGTGCTTATTGAGGATGAAGAGGCGGATTTCAATTTTGATGTTGAGAGTGATCCTGAAATTTGTTATTGTGAGTTTCAGGTTTACTATGAGCTGGAAGAGGAGATGAATCCGGATTTTAAGAACTAGGGTACTCACTGTAGTTCAAGGATATTACAGTCAATCGTTCAAGTTCCAAACGACACAATCACTTATCACTTATTTCAGTGTTTTTCAGGTATTCGTTTCTCAAAAAACATGCTTGTCAAATTGTCAAGTCTATCTTATGCTAATCTGAGGTTCCTTCAAGGATTAGGTCCTGAAATATACATCCAAAGCAGTCTATCTTGGGTAACTCAACTCTATCGACAGGCCAGTCGGTATCAAACAAAGACCAACTCCCATCGCGGTCACCTACTCACCGGTTAGCTACTCACACTCAGTGACCCCACTGATGTGTCATCTGGTTCACCCAGGTAAACCGGGTATCAAGCTCAGCCTGTCCAACACCCTCCAAATTGCGTCCACTCCAACCACAATCCCAAAAGGTCACCAAAGCCCAGAGCTTAATAAAGCTATGCAAATACCCAAACACGATCTGACAAACCATCAACTGAAAGTCCTGAGGGTACTTGAGAAAATGCGGAATCAGCTTGACGACCTTGCTCCAGAACATGAAGACGAGAAGAAGCGCAATGTCAGCCATGCCACCATACTTGCTCATGAAGAGACTGAAGATCAGCGCAGCGTCCCAGATGAGTGCAAAGTTGAAGAGGGCGGCCCAGTAGACCATGAAAACACTCCAGGGATAGCGGAAGAGAAAGATTGGATCGCGGAGCATGACTGGGTTGCTGCGGACGGTAGTACGAGCCCAGCGCATAAGTTGATCCTTGAACTTGGGCCACTCACCAAGAGTCGTTTCAATAGTCGCATCGTCAGAGTCCTGGAAGAAGATAAGCTACTTCTTCTTCATAGCTTCACGGGTAAGAAAGTTGTCATCATCAGGTCCGAGTCCATCACCGCCAAGGAGACCGAAAAAGAACTTTTCATGACAGAACTTCTGGAGCAAATCAGTGTCATTGAGGAATTCGGTGCGATAAGCTGCTGTGCGGCCTGAAACGACAAAGACACCTCCATCGATGGCGTTAGAAGTTCGAAGTTCCCAGTTATGGCGCTGGAGGTAGTTACATGCGATGAAGTTGACAATAGACTCCCAAGACCAAATTCCAGGTGTAGTACGGCGAACTCGCTTCTTGGTAGCGACTACTCCGACGTTGTTGTCCTCAAAGGGGGCGAGAACTTCAGGAAGAAAACTAGCTGGCCAGAAAACATGATCGTCAGCGAATACTGTAATAGCTGTAGTGACGTTGGGCATTGCGTGAGTGATTTGACGACGTTTACTCGGCTCTGAAAGTGCGGCGACAGAAATTCTTGTATGCGATGCATTAGCGACAAGTTCCTGCATGACATTAACACAATCCTGCTTCAGCGCATCTCCGACGGTGACGACCAAAATGAAAGCTGGGTGATTCGCAAGGATGCTTCTCACACACTCTTCAAAGTCAGGGCCTCGTGGGTCGATGGTGGGAAGGATAACTGTGACGTCGTTACGGGAGAAGTTGGGATATGGGCTTGGTGAAAAGGGACGGTAGAGGTATGAACCAAGAAGATGCACGAAGAGACGTGTGTACCGGAGGACGAAGAAGGTGCCGAAGATCTGAAACCAGATGTCGGAGAAGAGAAGCCAGATGCCGGGAAGAGAGGCGCCGAGGGGGATGAGGAGGAGAAGGAACGGGATAAGACAGGTTGGCCAGTGTGATTTGGCGGGGAGGGCCTTTGGCCAGTTGTAGAAGATTTCCATCATCTTGTCTCACCTTGTTTCTGTCAGTAGAGTTGATTGAGATAGTTGTTGATTGGCTTACCTTGATGTGTTGGTGTGAAGATGTAAGTCAAGAGTTGTGGGTTGACTGGTTTGAAGAGACCAAGTTGTGGAAGTTCGTGGGAGTTTTATGTTAGAGCTTGGTGATAGTTGTTCGGGCATTGTATCACTGTTTCTGTGTTCGCGACTGCGACAAGAGGTGGTGATCACGGGACAATGCCTTTGTTTGTTGGCGCTGGTATGGACGAACGAGTGGTTTGTTCGTGACGGCATCGTGGGCACGGATACGGACATAGAGTCAACAAACAGGTGTTCTCGAGTTATAGGGACGGTCACTAGGACTGATTGCAAAGCGGCCGTGACAGGTTAGATAGTGAGGGTTAATTGATCGAGAAGCGAGTCTGCTTTTTGCTGTTGGCACTGGTTTCTTGAGTTGGGTGAACAGTCCATTCAATCATCCTTCGTCTCACACTTGAACTTGACAATGCGTTCAAATAGTCACTGGAAACAATTACAGGCATTGCCTTTACGAAGTTTGAGCGAGACATCGGTGTGTGTGACATTGTCTTCAGCCTGCGATAGACGTTAACGTAATTGAAAACGATCATTTTTTACTTAATTCCTGTATCTCGACATATCTTGCATCATCTGATCCAACAAACATCAAAGAAACTTTCCCTCGGATGGTTAGTGAACTTTTGTATCCAGGGCTGAACACAACCTGCAGGTGAAAGAATAGGTTTTGCGGGTACCATTGCAGATCGATTAATCGCAATTCTCTCAGTAACAAATTCAAAGTATCAGTTAGGTAATTAAAGAGTAACAAAAAGAATAATGAGACTAAAAAAGATCAAGAACCTTGACTTTAAAAGCAGGCTGCTTTTATTACGCTCGACAAGGCATACTAATCAGAATGGCGGTGCACTTCGACTTGTCATCATGCATAAGGAATTGTTACAGTAAACGTCAATTCCAAGATGTGTGCATTCATGGCAACAGGGATGGACTAGACCAGGGTCTCTGCAGTAGCTGAAAATAAGCCACATAGAGAGAATGCCTCACCACAATGCACTGCGACCTTACCACTAAACTATAGGACCTTGACTTTCGATGAACTGCGACATTACTTTTATTTTCAATCAACAGAACACATCCAGGTATTTTCATCCAGAAGAACAATATGCAACAACTGGTTCATTTACTAAACCAGAAGTACATAGTTATCATAAACCTGGTTGCTTGCGCAAATAGTTTCTCATCTCAACTCCCTCAAATCTACCACCTAAAACAGTCCAAAGAACCTCTTCTCCTTCTTCTTCTCAGGGGGATAAACAACAATCCTATCCAAATCCGCACCCTTGAAATGTCCCTTTCCATTATCAAGTCCACCAACGGTAATCGAGTTCTTACCCTTCTTCAAAGGCAACAACAAAGGCGTGGAGAGAATAATTCCCTTGTGCGTATCCTTCTGGAACAAAGTGTGTACCGTGTCAGTCTCGTTGTTGACGACTACGCTGCTGATGCGACGGACGGCCCATGTTCCGTTGATGCGGTCGGGTTGACCCATTGGCTGGTCGCCGAAACCCATGTCGTCGATGTCTAGGTTGGGTGTTAGTGGGGGATTGTAGAGAGGAAAGAGGGGGATGTACTTTGGTGGTAGAATGATACCCATTGATCGGTGCCTTTGCCTTCTACTTCAAAGGTAATTGTGCTGTCGTTACCCTGGATTCCTGTTGCGATGACATGGTCTGTTCCAAAGGTCTATCGAGCATCAGCTTTGTTTCCACTTATCATAGCAGATCAACTTACAGCTTCTTGGAGGAATGCATCTCCAGCGAGCTTAGCCTTACTAGCGGGATAAGTCTTTCCCTTGATAGGCTTCCATTCTCCAGTTTTGCTACAATCGTCAGTCTCATCCATATCACCTGCCAACTTCACTTACACGTTAAGGTCGTAAATATCATGCCAGACAACCTTGAGACTCTTTTCCTTTTCGTCAATCTCAATAGGAAGCCAGACATTGCGACTTTCCCAGATGGATGGAAGATCCCACTGCATTTGTTAGTCAAGTCTTGAATGGAGGGTGGGGAATGTACCTGATCGGCCATGTAGAGATAAGTAGTCTTCTTAGTTCCATTAATCCTCCAGGAAAATCCAGACTGGGTACTGAAAGTCCTGGTATAAGCCGGCGCAACAAAGAAAGGCTGCGACCAAGGACCCTCGAGTTTATCAGCTCTCATGGCGACGACATCTAAACAAATTAGCACAGCCCTCTTTATAGTACCTCACAACTTACTGTTAGGTCTATAACCAGTCTTATGACTCATAAACGTCCAATAGCTCTTCTCCGTCTGAATAATAGTCGGTGCTTCGAAATCATACTTGTTAAACCGATGCGTGACACTCTTAATGTCAGTGAGGTTGCTGTTGAACTCGCTCAAGTAGACATCTCGGCCTTCAACACGGTCGCCGTTGGAGTATAAAGCGTAGGACTTTCCAGACTTGTAATCTGTGAAGGCGCCGAAGTCTTGGGACCAGTTTCCGAGCGGTGCGATGGCGTGGTTGAATTCGTAGGGACCGGCGATGTTGTCTGATGTAGCGAGACCTTGAAGCAAAAGACTGTAGTTTCGGTCGTCGGCATGCCACCACATCTACACAATCAGCATCTCCCTTAACCGCATTGACATATCCACTTACATGGTACTTGCCAGTTTCCTCACTGTACAAAACCTTGGGTCGTTGAATAATACTCTCGGGCGAAATATGCTCATGACCCTCCTCAGGCGTAAGCGCTAAACCGTGAGATTCCCATGTCGCAAGATCAGAAGAACTGTAGACGGAAATACCACCGCCTTCTTCTTGTTCTTCAGTCTTGTACTCGCCGAACCAGAAGAATTTACCGCTGTCGCGATCAACACATAAACCGCCGGCGTGGGCATTAAAGAGGTTGCCTTCTGTATCTTTCCAGCGGGCGCCAGGAACGATCCAGGCTGCGCTTGTGAGAGACGCAAAGGTAAGGAGGGAAAGAATCATTGTGTCAATTGAGCACGAGTCAATTGGGTACAGTGAGTGGTCAATTGATGAACTGCAGGTAGAAAGTGTCATGTTTTATAGCTATCTCGGTACATCTCACGCCGAATGCCATGCGGCGTCATAAGTTTAATCAAGGTTAAACGCGGGGATAACCCCCAATCTAAGAATCTTAGCATGTCGATCCCCCGCTGGATTTGGTAGACGCTTCAATCAGGCGTTTGCTTGGCGGCTGTTTACCCCGGACTGGAAGGCGGATAAATGGGATACCAATCAATCCTTGTACAATTCAAGCTTAATTCGTGATGGGATGATTTTCGGGGGTGGCTGGGCCGAATTCATGACATTTATACTGGTATTCTGGAATTATTCCTGGTTATCTCATGACCCTGTATGCATATCTTTATGTCTCTTTGAAGCCGCTGTGTAGTAATCCAATTAAACCGAATACCGAAGTCATTTTGATGACTGTTTGCTTCTGAGACAGACGCCAATTACATTAGTTATCCAGAAACTTACAAAAGAATGAACAGTTATGTATATGACCATCCGCACTTGTAGCATAATTCGGACAAACTCCCCATTCCGTATAACCAAGCTTCAAATAAAATCCTCTCGCAGGTGTATCCGATGCAGTATCCAACAAAATCATACTCTTCCCCAAAACCTCCTTCGCATATCTCTCCGCAAACTCCATCAATTTTCTTCCCAGGCCAAGACCTCTTTCATTCTCAGAGACCAGTAATTTCGCGATCTCAACTTTGTGCGCAAAGTTTGCCTTGGCGTAGGTTACAAGTTGGACAGTTCCAACTACTGTTGAGTCACGGGCCAGGACGAACAGTGTGGTTGTGGTTGAGAGTTGAGAAGATAGGGCGAGCCAAAAGGCAGTGGCCTTAGTGGTAGATAGAGGAGCGTGGAAACCCAGTGCTGAAGAAGGAGGATCGTCGTTAACACAAGATTGGAGGAGGCTGGCAAGAGAGGAAGACCAGCGCTCCAGGGCTTCGGCAGTGTTGACGTGGTGCAGCTGAAGACCTTCTGGGCAGGTTGTTGAAGATAGGACGGTCATCGTGTGATTGTAGGGACGTCAGTACTGTGAAGTGACTCGTTTCGGTGTTGTGTACGACTTATATACTAGTCTGGGTTACATGTGAGTCATTCTATGGGTCCGTCCAATAGTGAGTGCACTTACGCTATCCCACTTCAATTCCGATGTTTGAGATACTTGGTTTTAGTTTCGCCTTGACTCACCTTCTGGAACAAGGCGGGTTAAAGATAGCTGAAATGCACGATTATGACAGTGGCAGGTCAAAGCACAGTGTGTCTCACTCCGTCAGAAACCCGATTGGTGAAGGTCTTGAGGACTCGAGCCACCGACAGAATGATCGACGTCTGGTTCAATGGGATATCCATGCGAGTTCTGGATGGTTCAATTCCAGTTTTCTTATACTTGGTGTTCTTTACATTGAATAGAAAAGAATGATCCAGCCCCTTGGGTATGGCTCTAATGCTGAGGGGTGGCATGATGCCAAGCTCAGATGTGGTTACTCAGGAGGAAAGCCCTATTGCTGTCAACAGTATAAGTCACGGGTGTATAAATTTCTACAAAGGTCCATGGACCTATAAAGTCTATTAATACTCATATGCAGGGTTTGCCAGTTGTTGAGGAGTGGACGGTTCCTGGCACGTAGCATCCGACCCATTTCGTTCTTGGCAGCTGATAAGCGCCAGGTTAACATGCATTTGTACCAAGTTGAGAATTAAGAAGCTACTACAGTACTAGTTTCTATAACAATTCTGTGTTGAATCACAATTCGGTATTGCAGCTCTTCTGTATTGAACTATCCTTCTCACCGAAGCCGAATATGCTGAGTGGTGAGCTTGTCATACCACAATTATACTCAAGTGCCACTATCCCAGGCATTTCAATGCTAACCTTTACTTTACTAAATTATTACTCTTCATTCTAACCCTGTAAACAATCCGAACTCAGCTAAGACCCAACTAGGCTAGTGCTACGACTCCATAAGCGCTCTATCTCTGGAAGTTTTCATCCACTCTTATCCAACCTCAATCTTACCCCCTCAACAACTACGATAGTGGCGCAAATTTACTCTGACCAGCTTGATAACAAGTCGTTTCGTCTAGCGACTGTATCGCTGGGAGCTTTTCCTGATATAGAGACTCAAGTCCCAAGTGTGACACTCGCAACACATCCTCTAAGTCCGCGGATAGCCTACAATGCACTCTCCTACACGTGGGGGCCACCGAGAAATCTCGAAGAGATTGATGATTCGAATGCCATCATCCTTCTCAACGGGCATCTTTTTGAAGTTCAGCCAAATCTGTACGATGCACTTCTCGAACTGGAGGCTACATGCCCCGAAACTCCGATTTGGATAGATGCCTTGTGCATCAACCAATCCAATCAGACCGAACGATAGATTGGCAGCAGGTGTCAAAGCAGCCGAACGTATCGGCACCGAGTCTGTTCCTCACACCATTCGCATGCTGAGAACTCAAACCTGGGATTTCGGCAACACTCTATCAAACATGCCAGAAAAGTATGGCATGCAACCCATCAACGAAGAAGACGCTATCGGATTAGCTACACTTTTCTCATGTAACTATTTCGTTCGCATCTGGATCATCCAAGAGGTTTCCCTCACCGACGACGTTGTCATTCTTTGCGACGGCAGCTTTACACCTTTCGATTGCGTTGGCTACACTGCTGGATTCTTGCACTACAGCGGCTTATACCAACACGTCTATGCTCTCGTTCCACCTCCTAAAAACGGAGCGTATATCCGTGACGACGTCCATATGTTTGAGGCTGAAAGGATCGGTCTGTTTCGCGATTGGTGCAAAGGCGACAAGAGCGAGTGGGCTCCCGTCCTGAAGACTCTCGACTTCGAAGCAGGCATTGGAGACACCCAGCCTAAATCTTCCGAGATGCTACTTCTCCGGTTCTTAGTTACTTCAGTCGCATTCAGGTCAACGGACCCCAGGGATATCATCTATGGCTTGGGCGGTATTATGAAGCAGATGGCTGCCAAAGATGGGATGAGCTTTCCTTCAGAGTTTGAACCGGACTATGACACTGATGTGAATAACTTGTTCACAGTTGTTGCGAAAAGGGTCATTGAGACGACAGACTCCCTTGTTTACTTGGGTCTTGTCAAGGATCCTAAAGTGCGAGCGGCTCCAGGTCTTCCGTCTTGGGTACCCAACTTTCCACCTGTCGCCATCAATAGTCTCTCTGGATCAAACTTTCGATCCCTAGGGATTCTGAATGCTTCCGGCCATGTACCTCACTCTTCATCCCAGCAAGTCTTCAGCGTCGATGGAACGACTCTCAATGCCTCTGCTGTCTGTCTCGGCAAGATTGACAAGCTGGGCGAGTGTCTTTTGGAAATCATTCGAGGCCAGCAGAAGCTGAATGCGGGTATTCTTCTCAGCATGGAACAGGTATATCCATACACTGGCCAATCAGCAGATGAAGCCTTCTGGCGAACTTTGATCTGGGACACAGATTTGTCATACCGACCTGCGAAACAGGTCCGGCTGGAAGATTACCAAAAGACCATACTGCAATTCTTTTTACAGGGATTATCCATCATCATCCAAGACGCCTCATCACCGGAAGAAGGTCAAGCGCTGTTCCTGGAGGCCATTGACAACATGACGTACCTAGAAGAAGTATCCGCCAAGTTTCCCTCGAGCATCTTCCCCAGCATCAACCTGATTAAGTCCATGTTGATTAATCTCGATTACATCCCAAAGGAAGACGTTGAACTCAACGAGGAAGAACGACAGATGTTGGTGGCGCCTCCATTGGTGCATTCTATGCCGCCAGGGATACTCTTAGCTACGACTTATGTTGACCACAGACCATTTCTTACTGATAGTGGTTATTTGGGCATGGGGTATGACTCGGTTGAGGTGGGGGATGAGTTTTGGATTGTTAGAGGATGTCCTACGCCTTTGATTCTGCGAAGAGTTGGAGGACAGTTTAGTTTGATCGGTGAAAGTTATGTTCATGGGGTTATGAAGGGTGAAGCTGTTGGTGATGATATCGAATGGGAGAAGATCCAGATAGTTTAGAGACACAGTGGGTACCAAGAATGGAACAGAAACGTTGTCTGGCGAACAATTAAGAACAAGTGTTATGATTTACTGTTGAAATTATCATATCATATGCATTAAAGAGGAGTATATCAGGGAAGCGATAGGCGGAAGATTGTATGCGTCCGTATCAGGAAATAAACTGGATCGCCAACGTTGCACAATACGATGTTGGTTCGACACAATGCTACGCCAAGCATGTTCGCATAAAAGACAGAACTTGGATACAGATTGCGCGTTTTCTTTGCTTTCTCTTTCATTCTTTTTTGAACAAACATTGCTAGGACAGCTGTTCAGACACTACCACTATGTCACACTTCGTGGAAGCACGAGTATGTTCGCTCTCCCGACAATTGGCCATCTACTCATGGGATTGATAGGACGATAGCGACGTTGACTCGTCGATTGGAGACGATATGTACGTGTTCCTCAATCATGTCATGCCAGCAAAATTAATGAGTTTGCAGTGCCAGTTCCACCACTTCAGTCTCATCAAGCATTCTTGAGTATCGCAAGTTTCATGGACGCACTTATCACAGTGACAAATATGACTCCGAATACTTCGCTCCAAATGATGAGCGACAGAGAGACTCCATGGACATCACGTAAGAGCTCTTATTATTGCTCTCGTAGGGTGTGGACTGATCATGACTTCTCTAGGCACCATTCTTTGACACTACTTCTGGGCGGAGAGCTCACTCTCGCTCCTGTCAAAGATGGTCCAATGGTAAGCGCCAATTTGACTCTGGTCGGTCTGATGCTGACAATTCTTAGACGGTGCTTGATGTGGGCACTGGCAGTGGTATCTGGGCAATGTATGCATCTATATCCCACATCTCGCGTTCCATACTAACAGAATAGTGATTTCGCCGACGCCTATCCCTCCTCAACAGTAACAGGAACAGATCTCTCGCCAATTCAACCCTCCTTCGTCCCACCCAACGTCCAATTCCACATCGAAGACGCAACTTCCCCCTGGACTTTTCCCCCTTCTCACTTCGACCTCATTCACATCCGCTATCTCATTGGAGCCATCTCCGACTGGGGCGCTCTGTTCAAAGAAGCCGTTCGATGCTGTGCTCCTGGGGGGTATATCGAGTCTGCTGAGATTAACCCGCTGTTTGTGAGTGACGATGGGAGTATTGATAATGTAGATGCTCTGCAGACTTGGAACAAGATCTGTAGGGAGTGCGAGGGTGCTTTCGGGGGTGATTTCTGTGAGATTCGTGATGATGTTGGACTTCTCAAGAAAGCGGGATTCGAGGAGCTTCAGGTTACTGATTTCAAGGTAAGTCTCACTATTTACCAGTCATCACATCTCTGACAGAGTACCAGGTGCCTGTTGGCGGATGGGCCAAGGATGAGAACCTTAGACGAGTTGGACTATTCCTACGTGCCTCTATTGAGAACGATCTTGAAGGTACGTCAGTTGCTTTGAATTGATTCAAGATGCTAATGCGAGTAGGATATACCTTGATGTCTTGGCAAAAGGTATTTGGGACGCCTGGTGATGAGTACCAGCTGTTTCTGATGCAGATGCGAAAGGCGCTGAAGGATAGGAATGTCCATGGATATATGCGTGTTCGGTTCATCGTGGGGAAAAAGCCATAAATTAAGTCTCAAGTTTCCCCGGGAATTTCACACTCTTTACTCAATGTCATCGAACATATAAATCCACAAGGCTGTCAAGTTGTGATATCGATTGGCTCTGTGGTTGTAGCCGGTAGAATCAGGAAATACATTTTTCCTGCTATACCCAAACAGTCATCTCTGCTTACATCTCACCTCTTGTCATTGATCCTTCCTCAACTCATCACCATGACTAGAGCCGCCGGACGCCCCAGCACTTCTTGCAATGTTTGTAAAAGGCAAAAGGTACGAGTCAGGCGTCGACAAGAAGAAACGGGAATCAACTGACAAACTCAAGATTCGCTGCTCGGGCGATAAGCCAAGCTGCACCAGATGTGTCAGACTGAAGAGTCTATGTCACTATGCCGATGACGGTGTCCGGAAACGAAAGGGACAACCGAAAGGCTTCACGGCAAACAAAGTCTCCTCTTACTCGGCAACTCAGATAGTCCCTTTTCCAAGCCATTCTGTCGACGACACCTTGCAGGATATCCCTTCAACACTACTCACCACCCTAGTTGACCTTTACTTCACAAACGTCTACCAATCCACCCTTCTCTTCCACAAACCTACCTTTCTCCAGTCCCTTTCCAGCGGAACTATACGACAACATGTCCTTCTCAGCATCTGTGCTTGGGGAGCGAAGTAAGCCTTCCTCGCATAACAAACCCTTTAACTAACAATCATCAAGCTTCTATAGAGATGAGCACGGCAGAGCTACGCTTAAATACCAAGGCCTCATGACAAAATGGGCCAAGAAAGCAGGATCTCTGGTGTTTCAATACGCGGAAGACCTAGATGAGGATAACATCGTTACACATTGCAATCTTTCTCTTTTCTGGCATAGCCAGGGATCCTGGAGGATAAGTTATCTCCACAAAGGTAACTCCTCTCCCATCCTTTTACCCATTTACTAAACCCTTTCAGGAAACGCGTGTCAACTTCTTCACATCATCGGTACCAGTTCAAGCAGCCCTACTCTTGAGTCTGAGATACGTAGACGCCGCTTTTGGGCTTGTTACTTGATGCACTGCTTCAGCTCTGAGAAACTGTTTCGCTTTGAAGCGATTGCTGGTGTTGAGAATTTACCGTTGCCGTGGCCTGAAAATGGCTTTGGACCTGGGATAGCACCGACTAATGTGGCCACTATTGAGAATGGAGTTGATACAGGGAGTGTTTTCGCTGAGTTGATACGTGGTTTACATCTTTGGTACCTCGCTTTGTCCCTTCAAGAGATCTGCGTACTGACATCTTTAGGTGTTCCGTTGTTTCTGTCGTAAGATCAAAAGACACCGACCTCAATACCCGTATTCCGCAGATCTTCAAAACCGAGAGCGAAATCTCGACATGGTGGCAGCGAGTCCCCGATAATTTCAGACTTGACACTTCTACCATTCTCACTACAGACCAAAGCAGTCTGCCCAAAATTCTCTTAACGAATATCGTATACCATCAATCACTCTGCTCCCTACACTCATCCATAGTCCCACTCTTCTGCTGGTCGAAAGGCGATAGGGCCTACTCATCAGCACGACACCTCTCAGCCCAGATAGCATACGAACACGCCTGTACAATCTCGAGTCTCATCCTCACGGTTCTCAACAGTGGCCGTTCTGTTAGCAGCATGCCAATATTTGTCGCTTACGCAGCATATTCGAGCTGCGCTGTCCAAATGCCTTTTCTTTGGTGTTCTCAACCTGAGGTCAAAGCTCAAGCTCAACTCAATGTTCAGGCAAATATGAAGATGATACAAGAGATGTCGTCGTATTGGAAATTGGCTTCTCTTCTAGTAAGACTATCGCCTGCAAGCCCTGTTCTAAAACTAATCTGTTGCAGCAAGTTTATGTGCGATGCATTCACGACGTTCATAAACGCAACCCACCAACGATCTCCAATGAACCTAAGTATGCAGATGTCTCTGCTTTCGTAGACTTTGGAGTTGAAGCAGATCTTGCCAAGGCGTCCATTCTTGAGTTCACTGGAGTTTTGAGAGCTGAAAATGGAGGTTATGTGAAACCTGGGGAAGAGAGCCGTGATCTGACAGCGAACTCAACGTCTCAGCAAACTAATACGGAAAGCGACGGAGTTTTGACTGAGTTATCTCAGGATCTCCAACCACATGACACTTCAGACATTGCTCTGTCTCAATCGAATTTTCTTGAGCCTGGTGGCAGCGAATGGCCGACTTTTGATGTGTTCAACTCCTTGTTCGATGCTGATATCACAACTCTACTGCCTATGGACGATACTCTCGATCTCTCAGCATTTGACTTTGACTTTATGTCTTACAATGCCTCTGATAGCAAATAGACTCTGACTTACCAACCCAATTACCATTCACCGCCAACTCAAATGCATCATGAACATTTCTCTCGAGTCATACACTTATCATGCCTTGTCAGCTGACCGGTCCCGAAACCAAACAAAGTTAGGTGCCAGACCCACTACCTTCCACTGTTTTCTAGCGCTTCAAGCCCCGGAAATAAACCTCAAGTGGACCACGTGGGCCTGGAAAAGCCACTGTCAGGCACTCTGCACCTCAGGCACTTGTCAGCAAATTTTTTCATGATAGCTTCATGTTTGGGTTTAGACCTATTCAAGGCAAACGCCACCCACTTTTTACTATCTTTTTCTTCCTTCTTTCTTTTTTTTCTCCGCAAACTCCACGATCTTTACATCTCCACGTTCTTTATTACTCTTCTTTCTAGTTTCAGTGAGAGACAAAAT
Organism: Fusarium citri; assembly: GCA_004367485.1. NCBI lineage: Eukaryota > Fungi > Ascomycota > Sordariomycetes > Hypocreales > Nectriaceae > Fusarium > Fusarium citri. Next base: position 9,167 of record QHHH01000007.1, on the reverse strand, counting down.
GACAGAAAAAATAACAGAAAAAACGAGTACCCTAGTGCTGCCATCGAGCAGCTTACCACCACTCTTCACTCTCACAAAACAAACTGAATCAGACATTTTCAACGCCCTTCACTACCTAGCCACAATCTACTGTCCCCTCTCTTTTCCTTTCTCTATTGAACTTGACGATACGAAACATGTTCTTGCGGAGCCGGTGGATTCAGGTTATACATCCGGCAACGAAGACGATGAACCTGCCCCTACCCCAACGTCCATCCGCGCGGATCCTTATGAGAAAACTTTCGTGGAGAGATGGCTAACAGGCTTCCTCTCACGAGCGGAAACCCTCGAAGTTTTTGAGTCTGAGGAGGGAATGCAGCGGGCGCTGGATCAGGCGGCGTATATCTTTGAGTCACTGTTCGCGACCGCTTTAGATGAAGATGATCAGAACTCACCCTTCCTTCGAGAATTCTCGTTCGAAACTTCTAACGACAAAATTTCTGTTTCGTTGAATGATGGACTCGCTGGAACAAATGACTCAGATTTCGAAGATGTGGGCCTTCAAAGCTGGGGCGCCTCCATCGTTTTCTCAGAAATGCTATGCGCGACACCAGAACGATTTGGACTTACGAAACTATCGCCTACGGAACATAACCGGATTATTGAGCTTGGTGCCGGCACTGGGCTTGTCAGTCTTGTTCTCGGAAAGTTGATTCCCACTTTGGGTGTTCAAGATTCGAAAATCATCGCTACGGATTATCACCCAGCAGTTCTCGAGAATCTCCAGTCAAACATAAGCATCAACTACACAGATCCCTCACCGATCGAAACAAAGTGTCTCGACTGGGCAGACTTTACACTGGATGCACCCTTCGATGTTCCGGCTAGTATGCTCTTTGCTACAGATGTCGTGTACGCACCTGAACACGCACGCTGGCTACGCGACTGTGCGACAAGACTTCTTTCCGAGGGTGGAGTGTTCTGGTTGTTGGTTACGATACGACCTAATGGCAAGTTTGCGGGTATTGGCGATACTGTTGAAGCGGCTTTTGCGGAAGTGGATAGACCGTTGGGTAAGGATGGGAAGAGACTTGATATTCTGGAGAGGCAGAAGTTGGATAAGAGGAGTGGTGTTGGACGGGGTGATGAGAGTCATTATGAACTTTTTAGAATTGGGTGGGCTTAGACAAAAGTGTGCAAGGACATAGATGGATGCATAGAGCATAGAGAAGGACATAGACTGATGGACTGGACGCATGAAACGCCCGATAGATTAGATGAGACGCATGATAGACATGACAATAGACTAGAAACACGCAACGAATTACAAATGTTCTGAAAACTCGTATATCTATCAGATCCAAAACTCTAGGTGTATAAAACTCGCACTAAAGAAAATACCAAATCACAAACTCCCTCTCACTACCCCCGCACACTTCATCATCTAAGTCTCCTTGTCCTTCTTCTCAGCATTCTCAGCAGCAGCCCTCCTCATCTTGGCAAGGGTATTAAAAAAGGTACTGAGCGAAAACCCAATCAAACTAAAGAAAACAGGCCAATACTCCATCGGAACAACCACTTTCGCAAAAGTGATTAAAATAGGGTGCATAGCACACATGGCTTTTGTCATGGGAATTAATCCAGCTTTGACGGCGCCTTGGACTTGCTCTTTTGTGCGTGCGCCGGCGATTATGGCCATTGAGGAGAGATAGACTGTGTTTTGAATGGGGAAACACTACATAAGTTAGTTTATGAACCCCATCTCTTCCTCTCCACAAATATTCGCGGGTGAACTTACAATAAACATAGTAACAAGCTGCTGCAGCAAAATCTTGCCAGGTAATTGTTTTTGCGCCATCGTCATCAAAAAATGTTGCAGCGGCGCAGCAATACAAGCTCCATAAAACGCCATCTGTGGAACACGCGAAGTAATCATCGGTCCGTATCCAGGACGTTGATAAGCAAAGTATGAAGCGATTATTTCAGTCAGAGCGGACAAGGAGCCTTGGGTTGCCATTTTTGTGCGGAGGGGTTTGGATTGGAGTTGTTTGAGGTAGGACTGCACATATTAGCATTGTGTCGCATTTGTTGAAAGGGGACTAGAGGGATGTACCATTAGGAGGACTTTTGGGTCCAGAGCGGACTTTGTGGGTGAAGTTGTGAGAGAAGCCATGGTGAGTGATGTATCTGGTGTGGTTTGGTAAGGTGAGGTGTAAATTGTGATAAGTTGTGGTGAGAATGAGATGAAATGTGTTGTTGTGATGACGATAGGAGAAAGAGAAACAAAGGGAATGCCTGAGGCAGAAGCGAATCCAATCAAATCAGCCGTATATATCAGCCGCGGTCCTCGGTCCGAGCTTCCCCCTCTTGGCGGAGATTACTAAGACTATCAACGGGAATAACCAATGTAAATCGTAATAAATAGAGTCTAATTTGTCTGTAGTGGAGATTATTACGAGTAATGTCTTGATGAATAAATAATTGATGAGGAGGGAAGGAGACGTTGTTGGTTGACAAAGAGGAGATTTATTCTCGGCCGAGTGTGGAGAGAAGCATAAATTACGGATCCGGGGAAGTTGGGGAACGGGGTATTTAGCCAGCCATATACCTCGGAACAATAGATCTACTTGACTCCTCAGAGACCCCCTCTCATATCCTTTTATGCATCTAGCACAATGCGGACGGTGATCAACTTGTTTTCTGGCCGTGTAGAGTAGTGCGTTATTGGCTTTTCTCAGTCAGCCTGTTGTCTTTCTACATGTCGACGTGGTGTATATAGGGTATGCGGATCGGGTTCACGACACCAAGTCATAACCACATAAAGTCTCTGAAGTAGAACTGGATTATCAAATGAAAGTGGCATCAGACATTCGATTCACATTTCTCATGCCGTGTGCCAGGCAGATGTGTTGACTGCTTTTCACCTGATGGTCCAAGCCACATGATTCGAAACGTGTATTAATCAGTTCTTAACATGTCTCTATCAACACACACTCTATCGTTTATTATATACTAGAAGCCCGACCACTTCCAGCATTCTCCTTAGCCAACCAAGTCTTCCACCCCTCATCCTTTAGAATATGTCTTACCCTAGCCTCCAACCACTCAGTATTTCCCCAAAATCCCCACGAAGCCTGGAATCTACACCAATCCACAAGCGCAGTCTCCCAATGCCTCACAAGCGTATCCCAGTCATAATCCAACGGCTCCTTCTCCGCAGGTCGGCGATTGAGGAGTGTCTCGTGATACAAAAAGAGTAAAGCCTGCTCGCCTTTGTCCATGGCCATTTCGTGAGGTAGAGAGGGGTTGTCGGTTAGCATGTCCAAAGGCACGGAACAGGTGAAGAGTTTGGCGAGATCACAGACACCTAGACCTAAACCGACGTATTGGAAATCGACGAAGGAAACATCGTCGCCTGCGTCGTTGGTGAAGAGGTTCTCGGACTTGACGTCGCCGTGGATAAGCGTTTCGAAAGGTCGACCGGTGGGAGTGAGGAAGTCGGCTACTACTTCAGCAGTAGACTTTTCCGATCCTTGGAATGGTGTGCATAAAGCACCTGACCATTCAGAGTATGTATCGACACAAAGAGACTCATACTCCTTTCGTCGAGTAGCCAGGTAAGTGTATCCACCATTCAACCACAACTTGTTCCCACCGGTTCCAGTGTCTCGTCGTTTGAACTCTTCCAGCGGGGGGAGAAGGTACTCGTTCAAATTGGCGGGAAGAGATTTCCAAGAACTGCTGTGAAATCTAGCCAGCCATTCCAACGCAGATTGAACAGCCCTTGGTCCCAAATAAGCTCGCTTTCCACCTTCAACAGGAAAATGGACTCTCAGATCCGTCATGATCGTAGCAGTAACATCTTTCAGTTCACCACCATCACGCTTCGCCTTCCAACTGGACGTCATACAATGCGCAACGGCAGTATCGTCCTCCAAGTGCGGCGCAACAAATTCGTAAAAATACTGCTCAACATCATAACTCAGAATCTTTCTCAGATGACCTTCATCAGTAGGACCAGGTGGCGGCGCAATGAGTTTGAGAATGAGGAAGAAGGTGTTGTTTGAGCCTTTTGCATGCGCGAGATGACGGATTGCCGCAGCGGCTTTGGAATCGGTTGGTCGTGCGGTGAGAGCGCAAATATGACCATATCCTGCCCAGAGAGTTTGAAGTTCTTTGAAGGAAGTGATTTCGAGACCTAGAGGGTCGAGGAGAACCTCGGCGACGGTCTTGGATTCTGTCATGTTGGTGTTTGGATCGTGAGTGACTAGAAAACGAGCTACGTCATGAGGAAGTAAACGGGTCGGAATAATATCTCGGGGTGGGTCACCTCCACTGGAGTCAGGGGCAAGTGCACTGGGGTCAACGGTAACGGTAGCGGTAGCAGGTGGGCTAACTGTTGACTCCTTCCAAGGAAAACACCAAAGGATGGCGATGCAAACAAGTATCAAGGACCAATATCCGTACATGGTGGATAATCAATTGAGTAATTGCCGAATAAAAAAGAGTGAAACGAATCAGAAAAAGGGAAACTCATTCGAGGAAAGTCGATCGGTGGGTCATTTGCGAGAGGGTAAAAAAAAAGGCGGTGCTCAATTAGCGAGATTAATGTTGTAGGGCTGAATACAAGCCTTTAATCGTCCTTAGCGGTGAACATAGAACATGTCACTGAGTGACGGAACAAACAAACGAATGTGGTTGTAAGAATGAGAATCAGATGGCAGTGCAATAATCTTGCCTCCTGAATTTTTAACGTTCAGAGGCAGCCACATGCCTATAACAGGCAATCTCCGGCGGACGACCTGCCCTATAAGGACAGGATCATTCAGCTGCGGCTTTTAAGCATAATTGGCGCTACCAATGGAGGATCATTCGCTACTGAACCGAATGTTGCAGTGAGCAAGGCTGAGTCTTGTGCAGGGGTATCTCACAGGGAACATGGCATTGTTTTATTGGTTAGGATTTTTGAAGGATTTGTGACATGGGATACAAAACAACTGTAATTTCCTACTTTTTGGGATGATGCCTTGGTGAGATTCTTACTCAACAGGCACTTCTCTGAGACTCATCTTCAATACAATCTCATCTTTACTCAAACAACTTGACTTCACCAACAATTACACACAACCAAATATACAGCATGAAGTCTTTTACTCTCGGCCTTCTAGGCCTCGCATCACTCAGTCAAGCCGCACAATCAACAACAAAACACAGCACAACAACCATGTTCATCCCACCCGCCTACACCGGCAGCGGGACAAACATCTACGCCTCAATGATAACAGAAGACCCAACAAAAACCCTCTACAAACTAGCCTGCCAATCCGACGTCGCAGCAACATCATATTCCTGCAAAAACGACTTTGACGGCGTGACACTCACAGATTGGGACGGTGGCCGTGTAGACGTAACTCTTAATTCTACCTCTTATGGTTGTGCTTTATTCTCGGACAGAGCTGGTGTTACTTCCAAGCCTGATGGCTCTGCGACGGCGGAGAGCAGAACACTTTCTTCGTCGGAAAGTTCGCTTTGGATGACTGCTGTTACTATTGTGGACTTGAAGAAGAGGAAGACTACTCAGACGGCTCCTAAGGAAACTGGTAGCAACAAAATTTGTAAGAGGAAGGTTAGAGACCATGACAATGGTGGAAGTAGCTCTGGTAGTACTGGAAGTGGTGCTGATGATGATGGAGATTCGGGATCGAATGTTAACAAGAAGCCTAACACTAGCAACGACGATTGTTCGGCTGCTTCGATCTTGTCGTTGAGTCGGGCAGTTGTTGCTATGGGTCTTGGTGGTTATCTTGGTTTGAACTTGGCATAAGGTGCTGGGTGGTTGTTAATTTTCTTTATGAACTCTTATTGATGGAAGACTTTCGAAGTAAATAGGCTGAACGAGCTTGCTAGCGTATACCATTTTTCATTTTAGAACATATTGTTTCATTGTGAATAAAAACTGCAACGTGCGAAGCGATCTCCAGTTAGACGGCCAACTCAGAGCTTCTTTATACTAAGAGATTGCAGTGCCAGAGTTGTCTCACACAGGATACTTCTGATCAATATGCACATCTTCAAATTCATCGCATTGTTTCATCGAAACCATCATCCACTAATTTATCTTTTACTCGTTCATGACAGACTGATGGAACAGCATTCAAAGAGCAACCATCTTGTTGCACCTCCACAATCGGATGTCTAGCCTTGATTGAGATATGATCTTGAGTGAGTATCGCCTCATTTTCCAACACCTATTCCAGGTCCTTCATGGTAGTCAACTAGCCCTTTGTAAAACCATTCATTTTCCGTTGAAAGGTTTCATTGTCCGCTCTTCTATCCTGAGACAATGTCCCCTCTGAGCACGTTAACTCCCTCAAGCCTCAGTCTTGTTCCCATGCGTCGGACTTCGAGAGTTAACCTCTCGACCGCCGATTCTTCTATACATTCTCGCCTCGTACTCCTCAAATCGATCTTGTGCATCAGGAAGAAGGAAATCAACGACTGTCCTCCATAGCCTTCTTTTTGGTGCCTCTGTCTCTTGCGATGTGGTCGACATGGCCAAGGTGCTTTCGAGCTGTTCAGTTCTCGATGCATCTTCGCTGAGAGCAAGGCTGGTCGTACTGCCTTTGTGACGAGGTGCTGTTGAGATAATCAGGGCCAGGAAAAGGATGTGTTGGTAGATTGCAAAGCAAATTAAACCAAGCTTCATATTGACTCTAATTCCCTTTAGCTGTGGCTGTTTAACTCATGTATGATTCATGTCTTGCAAATAACTACCAACCAGTTTTGTGTTGGGTGAAGCGATACCATTTGATCTAGCTGTAGTCTGGGAAGGGCCTTTCGATTCTATTATATGCCACGTCAAACGGTTTACCAAGTGAAATGTGACACCTCGACAAACTTCCGCATGACTCAAACAAGAAATCGCCGGGCTATGATACTCGTTTGACCGCGAAGCTACTCGATGCTCACGTCAGTAATGAGGAATCCCAATCTCACCCCAGAGAGCTTCGTCCAGTGAGAAATACCACTTTCCGATTTACTCCTCACCCCTAGCTATTGAATCTGTCAGCATAACGTTTGCTTACAACTTATAACCACCCGTCATTAGCCCCGAAAGGACAAGTACGGATTTCCGGTCAAATGATGTAAAATGAGTAATATTCAGTTTCGGTTGTCGGTCTACCGCATGTTCTACTGGCCCATCTTTAGTTGTAAGATGGTCTCACTGGAAAAAACACTTTGCTTATGGATCTTAACTATCACCCATTGTAAAGCCTTGAGATTGGGGTGAAGGAAAATGAGATTGATATTATCCGGGAAGAGCTTATTTGTCAAATTAAGACCTACTCCTCTTTGAAACTTATCCGTAATGCTGCAATCCTTGTAACATAATGCTACTTCCTCTGCGCAATGATATTGAGCCTGATTATATTCTCCAAAACAGACGGATCCTGACCTTTGCCCATCCAAGTCAACTTGCCAGCACTTTACTCTACACTCTATTATCAACAAGGCTTTCTCTCAAAGCCAACAAAACACTAACGTTTCCCTGCAGGTCTTGACACTACAAGTCCGCCTACATAAAACGCCAAGTCCCTTCAGTTTGTACCCCCTCTTCCCTAGGTTACTCAGGGTCCGGAAAAGAGTAAAACCGAAACAAAACGACAAACAACAAATCCGATTAGGCTTCACTTCCGCATTTCCTTCACCTTCACCGACCATACGCGACTCAGATGATGGCACGCAAGACGCAGCACCTTGCACTCTGTCCCCAATGTGGAATCTGCGCCGACATCATCTTCACACAGGAGAGGGTAATAGCAAGTATGATCACCCAGTTCAGTTCTTCTCTTGGCACACTTTAACATAACGATGCAGTCTACGGCAATAATAATTCGTACAGCGGCCGCACCCTACCGTTCCTTTTCCCACCGATAGACCACGGAAAGGCCTTCGTCGGTGGCTTTCGCTTATGTCGCTCTCCCAGTTGCAGTATGTGCGCTGCGAAAACAAGTCCAGAGTTTGTGACAATCCACTCTGCCTGTTACTCAATCTTTACCAAAGAGTGCCATACGGATGCGGATGCCTTGCGCCGGCTCTAGGTGCGTTCTGCGTGGAAGCTTCCTTGGCGAGGCGCTCATCCTCTACACCTCTGTGGCCAGAAACTCGACTCCGACGCGCCAAAGAGAGCGGCCGAAATATGGGGTTTGCCTGATATGTGTCGGTTATCGCGTGAGCTGCTCGACATGATTCAACGGGACTCCGGGTATTCCTTGTTTTGGAGACATATCTCGGTGGCGCAATTCGCTTCCTGTGTGACAGGAACAGCTCCCAGGCCAGTCATCTCCTTCCGGCTGGGTCAAGTCCTCTCATGGAAACGCAATGAGTATCCAAAATACATCACAGATGAGGAGAAGCTCCCAATAATAAGACTGACGATCGACTGGGAGGGGATCAGCCGAGTGGAGCGTCTTTCTTGTCTACCGGTCTATTCGGGAGAATGCAACAACTCTTACAGGACAATTGTCCAGCTTGCATCCGATGTCGCGGGAATCCAAGTCAAATCAGCAATGATGGCATGCCACTGGAACACCTACTTACGTTTCCGAGGATGGTTTAATGCGACTCAAACTGCCAGACGGACGACCGCCACCCCGGACATGGAACACACCCGCGCCGCCGGATTTGTCCTCTTTTGAGGCTTATGAAACCGATCATCTATCCCGGCGGCAAATTCGGGAACTTTCTAGCCCAAACTGTTCCTTCTAGCAGCACTTGCATGCCGTTGAAGTGGAAAAGATTAGAGGGATAACGTTTTATTTCTACCTCCACACGTTCGCTGGCATTCACATCCACTACGAGGAAGAACCATCTTCCATCGATGATAGATACGGAAAAAATCAGAAACGGACGCCGGGAAGGTGTTTGGATTTACCTGCCTATCCCTAAGAGCGATCAACTGCTTGCTATTGAAATTCGTCAAAGACACTGGGGGGAGAGGGGAAAATTGATATTCTTGCAAGATCAAATCTGACCGGCGATATCAGCATTAGACAACAACAATTCTTGGGTCCAGTTAAGGATATGGGTCTCAGTGAACCAGCTCCTTAGACTATAGTCTACAGCGAGCCCGTAGAGGGAGCCCTGGTTACGTTCCTCGGTACATACCACGAACCTTCCTACCAAGA